>CAUYQG010126307.1:0-35501 GCA_963574415.1 Tarsius wallacei | reverse complement strand
TCCAGTCAGGATGGCCATCATTAATAATACAAAAGGCCAGGCGCAGTGGCTCACGCCTATAATCCCAGCACTTTGGGAGGCTGAGGTGAGACAATTAATTGCCTGAGCCCACGGGTCTGAAACCAGCCTGGGCAACTTGGCGAGACCTCATCTCTACAATAAGTAAAAAAATTAGCCGGGTGTGTTGGTGCATGCCTGTAGTTCCAGCTACTTGGAAGGCTCAGGTGGAAGGATTGCCTGAGCCCAGCAGGTTGAGGCTGCAGTGACTGGGAGCATGCCACTGCCCTCCAGCCTGGGTGACAGAGTGAGACTTCAACTCAAAAAAATAAAAAAAAAAAGGCAACAGATGCTGGAGAGGATGAGGAGAAAAGAGAATGCTTCTACACTGTTGGTGGGAGTGTAAATTAATACAGCCTCTGTGGAAAACAGTGTGGTGATTTCTGAAAGATCTAAAAATTGACCTACCATATGACCCAGCAATCCCCCTTCTGGGAATATACCCAGAGGAACTCAAATCATTCTACAAAAGAGATACCTGTGCATGAATGTTTATTGCAGTGCTATTAACAATAGCAAAACATGGAACCAACCATACTGCCCATTGAAAGTGGACTGATTAAAAAAAATGTGATACATACACACAACGGAATATTACGTAAACAGAAAAAAGGACAAAATTATGGACTTAACAGCAACTTGGATGGATTTAGAGTCTATCATACTCAGTGATCTATCACAGAAACAAAGTGGACCCTGAACATTAATTACCCTAGTACTATAAGAGAGGAATTGGCAGTGGCCAGGGGAGGGGGATGGGCACATATCATCAATAAGAGTACCTGATCTTAAAGCAGGTGAAGTAAGGACCAATGGGAGGCCCAAACTTCATCTGTACGTAGACCACTTATGTACCTAATCCTGACTTGTACCTCACATCTTTAAAATAAAAAAAAACACTGAGGCCCATTATGGTTGCCAATTGCTTGTTCTAATATTCTTAAACAAAAATATTCAAAATTTGAATTTAAAAATAGAAATGTTCAAGTCTGGCTCATTTGTGTTTTCACCCCAATTTAAAACTTAGAAATAGGTTCCAGTTGGAGATGCTATTAGATCCAAATAACCATATCCAAATCAAACAATATTGCCTCCTCTCTCATATTTGGTCCCTTTATAAAACAACACAGCATCCTGCCAGTGGCAGAGGCTGTCCTTTCACACCTCACCTCCACAGGGGCAGCTATACTCAATGTGGAATTATTCAGGACATACACAGATACATACACATTATTATCCCATGAAGAACTTATGACAGTGGCATCTCCTGGTAACAGTAAACAAGATGATAAAGCCTGAAATACAAAGGATTTGACATTAACAATTTATAACAATCAGTAAATCCCTAACACAGTAAAATTCTAAATTCTCCCAAAAATGAATGCTCAAATTCTCTTTATGGTGGCTCTCCACATATTTCCATAGGTTTTCTAACTGGCTGATTGCAGCCGTGGGGTTTCCCCCCAAATGCAGAAGGGAATGTACACATGCGTCCAGCATATTGCAATCTAGCCTGACAACTCACAGGGCTCTGGGTGGCCCTCGCTGCCCTGGATTGGGGAAATCCTATTAACGCTCTGGAGTAAATCATAGGGGGAAGGCAGGCAGTTGACCGTCTTCAAGAATGAAAATGCGCTCTCAGGATTATACACTCACGTGGGCCAGAAAAACTTCCAAGTTTCTTTAGGGAATTTCAAAATCTTTTGGGTGATTTATATTAAAAATAAAATGTGTTCTTTCAGAAGAATTGGTTTGGTTGTCTTAGGTATCCTGCCAACTCAGAAACATCCAAATTATTTAAGGAGCACATAAACATGCAGTTTGGCAGGTTTTTTTTTTAAAAAAGGAAAGGCTTATTAAGTAGACTAGAAATAGCTAAGTAGCCAAATTCTTTTTTTTTTTTTTTTTTTTTTGTTGGAGTCTCACTCTGTCACCCAGACTGGAGTGCAGTGGCCGCTCCCGGCCACCGCAGCCTCGACCTGCTGGGCTCCGGCGATCCTTCCGCCTCAGCCTTCCAAGTAGCTGGAACTACAGGCGCGCGCTACCACGCCCGGATAATTTTTTGACTTTTATTGTAGAGATGAGGTCTCGCCAAATTGCCCAGGCGGGTCTCGAACCTGCGGGCTCAGGCAATCCACTCACCTCAGCCTCCCAAGGCACAGGATTACAGGCTGAGCCACCAAGCCCAGCTAAAATATAATTATTAAGGGTTATTTTACATAATATTAAGGATGTTAGTATATAATTACTATGCAAATTACTAGACATGATAATAATTTATCTCTATCTTTCTACCAAATGCCATTATTTCAGTTTTTAAATAAATGTTATTCCTCCATATTAGAATCATGATTTCCATATAGTTAGATAATTCTATATAATCTATCTTCTTAAACATATTACTCTATTCAACTCCTTGAAGAAATTTAATATTTGTCTTTATGTATAAAGGTAACAGCTTTCACAATCATTAATTTACAGAAGCATTTTTTGCAATAATACATACAAATATTTATATTTTATCCAACTGATCAAATTTTCAAGTATAAAACATATAAAAGAACTTCCCTCCAAGTTATATCTAGAATATTTACTTTTATTTGATTATGAATATTTAGATAGTGACAATACATTTTAATGGCATGCCTATTCACTTTACTAATGCTGTTACACTGATAGCAGATGACTTTTTTTTCTTTTTTTGAGTTAGAGTTTCACTCTGTTGCCTAGGCTACAGTGCAGTAGTTTGCTCATGGTCACCCCAGTGTCAACCTGCTGGGCTCCGGCCATTCTTCTGTCTCAGCCTTCCAAGTAGCCAGAACTACAGGCGTGCGCTACCACGCCTGGCTAATTTTTTGATATATTGTAGAGATGAGGTCTCACCAAGTTGTCCAGGCTGGTCTCAAACCCCTGGGCTCAGGCAGTCCTCTTGCCTCGGCCTCCCAAAGTGTTGGGATTACAGGCTTGAGTCCCTACTCCCAGCCGATATATATCCATGTATTATGAATCCTGTACAAATTCAGAGGTACCAGTAATAACTCTGGAGTAACCTCTGAGCCTCCCAAAGAGAAAATCTTAAATCATATAGCAGGTTTTGGCAGGATTCCACAGCTGAATCTGGACTCCAGTTCGCCCCAGTCACCAAGAACAGGCATATTTTTCATTGACCTAGAATTCACACAAAGTAGAAAAATGATGTGACATTATTTCAGCATACATATTGGAAGAGAAGATGTTTGGACGAAGCATCTGTTCATTCTGCAGAATTTTCCTGAGCGTCTTCTCTGCGTCAGAGATACGCTGTAAGGAACGGGCACACAGCCCTACAGAAAGAAGACCAAGACCTCGTTCTAGTAGGGTAGACAGACAATATACAGATCAACAATTCATGTTTTCCAAATCAGTTTCTATGAAGACTAATAGTGCAATGTAAGGAAATAGAAAGTGATTGCGGTTTCTAGATTAGATAGTTTGGTCAGGGAAGAGCTCTCTGAGGATCCTTTGATAGTTGACTGAAGGCCTAAATAAAGCGAGGACATGAATTTGTGAATATCTGGAGAAAGAGTTTTCTCAGCAGAGAGAACAGCATGCACAGAAGCCTGCGGTGTGAACATGCTTGGCATATTTAAATAACTGAAAAGAGGCATATTTGAATAACTGAAAATGATTGCAGCATTCTACAATTTTTGGTTACATGACCTTTCACAATGTGTTGAATCCCAGAAATTCATTTTTAAAAACAAGAACAATAAAACAAAATGCCTGAATTACAATGACAAAAAAAGAAAGAAAGAAAGAAAAAAAAAGAACCAAGAAACCTAGCAGAGAATCCTTTTCAGAGTTTACAGCTCTGAAGTTAAGTCTATGGGGATACCACGGAGGCAAAGCGCTGTGTTTTGACACCAAACCAACTGTGCTGATGGAAGAGCTAATGAGGGAAACTTTGGAGTAAAGATTGAAAGTGGGGGTGAAGTGAAGACTATGGCATTTAAGATTAATTAGAATAGAATCAAATTGGGCCTAAGTGTTTGTTTCTCTGCCCAACTTATTGCTTACTTTTTTGCAGTTCCTACATTTTAATAGAATTACATATATTCATCAAGCTAATATATAGCAATGTTTCACATGTTTAATCATCTAAAGCTCAAGCATGGCATTTAGGGCCTTGTGAGCAAAGTGCCTATTACCCACATGTTTAAATGCAAGATCAAAAGGAACAAATACAGTTTTTCAAAAAAGAAGAAAGGCCATTTTGTAAATCTATCAGTCTAAAGCAGGAATGCTAGTATCACCAAGAAGTCAATGAAATACCTCAAATATTTCACATTCTTATGAGCTAATTATCTCAGCAAAATAATTACTTTTACTATTCTTAATCCAGATCAGGATAATTGATATTATAAGATCATCTTTCTTTTGTCTTTTCTGCCTTTGTCTAGTTTATAATATGATGTACGAAACTGTTCGAAAGGGTAAAGATGACTTAAAATACTACTGAGGGACTTCTAGTTTTTGGTTCAGATTGTGAGGAGCTTAGAAGCTGCCACTCCATCCTAATATCGAGTAAAAAACTAAACAAGCTACAAAATCAACAACTCTTTTTAGATTTATTAGAGAATCGAGGTCACAGGGAAACCCTGCTGTCTTCAATATTGTAGAGACAGACAAGTATACATAGAGAATCAGATTTATTGGAGCAGAAACACACCAGTAGAACCCACCTTGGACCAATACCGGGGTGAAAAAATCTGAACTGTGATTGACAAATTGCTAAAGATTCAGTGTCGTCAAGTGTTAGAATTAAAACTTCTAGGGAGACTCAGTTGTAGAGGAATCCATACGTTTGTAATTTACCTTAAAGAGTTCTAGCTTCTCACAGTGGAGATTGTTGAGAATCTCTGGGCATCCAATAGGGAAACTAACCCACTAGGATTTGATCACAGCCTACCTAACCTTGTGGAAGGGATATACCAACTTCAGCTCTCTTTACCTTTGCTGTACCACCTAAGAGAATGGAGAAAAAAACAAACTGAAAACACTGGTCAAATTTACACTGCAGGATACAATTTATTAAAAGACTGAAACCTAATCGTAGGACTATAAAATGCTTCCCCTTCCCTCACATGATACCATCACACTACTGAAAGACTATTTATCACAGTACATCTTTTAATTACCTAATACATCATGTTTACCTATTAACAAAAAATCATAAGGCACACTAAAAAACAAAACAAAACAAAATCACAGTTTGAACAGAGCAAGCATCAGAACCAGATATGGCAGGGATGTTGGAACCGTGCATTTAAAACAACAATGATTAATATGATAAGGTCTTTAATGGAAAAAAGTGGACAATATACAGGAAGAGATGGATAACGTAAGATATTCTTAGATAGATATTCTAAGAAGAATCAAAAGAAATTTCAAGGATCAAAACACTGTAACAGAAATGAAGAATGTGTTTGATGGACTCACTAGTAGACAGAACAAAGCTGATGAAATAATCTCTGAGAATGAGTATATGTCAATAGAAACCTCCAAAACTGAAAAGCAAAGAGAGAGAAAAAAAAGGAACAAAATATCCAAGAGCTGTAGGATACCTACAAAAGATGTAACATATACAACGTGGGAATATCAGAAGGAAAATAAAAAGCGAAAGAAACAGAAACAATATTTGAAACAATAATGACTGAGAATTTTCTACAAATTAATGTCATACAACAAGCCACAGATTCAGAAAACACCAAGCAGGATAAATACCTCACAATACCCAGCACATCTGTAGCCACACTGTATTTGAAAGTGGACTTGGATTAATTCATGAAATGTATATTGTAAACTCTCAGGCAACCACTGAAAATGTTTTAAAAAGTAGTATAATTGATGTGCTAAGGAAGGAGAGAAAATGAAATCATATAGACTGTTCACTTAAAGCTACAAAATGCAGAAAAAGAATGGAAGACAAAAATGGGGGAAGGGACAACAAATAGAAAACAGTAACAAATATAGTAAATGTTAGGAACAAAACAAGGACAGCAGATAGAGAATAGTAACAGATTTGGTAAGTATTAATTCTGCTATGGCAATAATCACTTTGTATGTCAGTGGTCTAAATGCACCAATTAAAAGACAAAAGTTGTCAGAATGAGTAAAACAACAACAACAAAATACTCAATTTTGTGTTGTCTACAAGGAATCCACTTTAAATAAGATACATAAAAATGAAAAGTAAAAGAATGGAGAAAGTTACGAATTACAAGAAAACTGAGGTATAAATTTCAGAGAGAAAAGACTTCAGAACAAGGAATGTTATCAGGGATAAAGGCATTAAAATGACAAAGTGATCAATTATCCAGGAAGACATATCAATTCTTAATGTGTATGTATGCCTACCAACAGAACATCAAAATATGTGATGCAAAAAATAATAGAACTTCAAGGAGAAATAGATGAGTCTACCATTACAGGTGGAAAATTAGCACATCTTTATTTGAAGTGGACAGATGTAGCAAGCAGAAAATCAACAAAAACATAGTTGAACTCAGCAACTCCATCAGTCAACTGTATATAATTGACATATACATACTATGTTATTAACCACAGTAGAATGCACATTTTTCTCAAGCTCATATGGCACATTAACCAAGATAAAGCACATTTGAGGCCATAAAATATACCTTAAAAATGTAAAAATAGAAATTATACAGACCACAATGCGCTCAGACCACAATAGAATTATATGATAAATGAAAAACAGAAAGATAACTGAAAACTATCCAAAATACTTAGATACTTAACACATTTCTAAATAAAACATGGGGCAGAGAAGAAATCACAAGACAGTTTTTTAAATATCTGGAAATAAATGAAAATGAAAATACAACTTATCAAAAGGGATTTTGTGATATATAGCAAAGTAGGTCTTAGAAAAAAATTATAGAATGGAATACATAGATTAGAAAAGAAGAAAAATCCAAACTTTGAAACTTTGTTCTTAAAAAACTAGAAAAACAAAAGCCGATTAAATCCAAAGTAAGCAGAAGAAAAGAAATAATAACAATTAGGGCAGATGAGTAAACTTGAAAACAGGAAATCAATAGAGAAAATTAATGTAACCAAAAGCTGACTCTTTGAAAAGATCAATAAAACTCATGAGCCTTTATCTGGCTTAAAAAAAATAGGACACAAATTTCTAGTATCAGAAATGAAGGATAGGACATCACTACAGGTCCCATGGACATTAAAAGGATGATCAAGGAATACTGGAAACTAACTCTATACCTACAGATTTGATAACCAGATGCAGTGGGTCAATTCCTTGAAAGACAAAACTCACACAAGAAGAAATAGACAATTCGAATAGACCTATGTCTATTAAATAAATTAAATCAATAATTAATAACCTCTCCAAACAGAAAGAATCAGGCAGAGGTGGTTTTACTAGTAAATTCTACCAAACATTTATGATAGAAATATACCAATTTTCTGCAATCGTCTCTAAAAGATAGAAGCAGAGGGAATACTTCCTACCTTATTCTATGAGGCCAGAAATACCCTAATACCAAAATGAGGCAAAAGCATTTTAATTAAAGAAAATGACAGTTCAATATCTCTCCAGGACATAGAAGTAAAAATCATCAACAGAATATTAGTAAATTGAATCCAACAATGTATAAAAAGAATTACACACCATGAGTAAGGGGAATTTATCTCAAGTATGCAAGGTTAGATCAATATTTGAAAATCAATTGATCAATCAGTCAATTCATCTGTTACATTAATAAGTTAAAGAAAAAAATTCACATGTTTATACCAATAGACACAGAAAAAACACTTGATTCAACACTTATTGGTAATAAAATGCTTAGCAAACTTGAGCAAACTGGGCATAGAGGAGTACTTCTTCAGCTTGATAAAGAACAATGATAACATCAGATTTAATGATGACAAATCTGGAATAAGACAAGGATGTCCTCTCTCACCAATGCTTTTCAATATTGTACTGGAAGTCCTAAGTAATGCAATAAGACAAGAAAAGGAAATAAAAAGTATACAGACTGGGAAGGAAGAAATAAAACTTTCTTCGCTGATGACTTGGTTGTCTATATAGAAAATCTAAAATAATTAATGAAAAACTCTGAAATAAATAAGCAATTATAGCAAGATTATAGGATACAAAATTGGTATAAAAAGACAACTTTTTCCTCTATACTGTTAATGAACAATTGGAATTTTAAATTAAAAGCATATTGACATTTACATTAGCAAGATAAATACTTAGGTGTAGATCTAGCAAAATATCAGTACATACATGATTTATCTGAGGAAAACTACAAAACTCTGGTATAAGAAGACAAAAAAGAACTAGTAAATAGAGAAGTATTTCATGTTAACAGATATTCCATATCAAGATGTCAGTTCTTTTCTGATTTAATCTATAGATTCAATGCAATTCAAATCAGAATCCCAGCAAGTTATTTTAAAACTAATTTTAAAATTTATATGAAGAGGCAAAAGAGTAGACTCAATATTAAAGAAGAACAAAATTGGAGGATCAATGCTATACAACTTAAAAACTATAAAGTTACAGTAATCAGCTTTGTAATATTGATAAAAGGACAGACAAATAGATCATTGGAACAGAATAAAAAGACCCAGAATTAAACTCACATAAATATAGTCCATTGATCTTTAACAAAGGAGAATTAGCAATGCAATGGAGGAAAAAAATAGTCCTTTTAACAAATAGTACTAGAACAACTTTATTTCCGTATGCAAAAATAAATAATTCTAGACACGGACTTTTAACACTTTTAACCTTTCACAAAAATTAACTCAGAATGTATCATAGATGCAAACTAAAACACCTAGAAGATAACGTTGGAGAAAATCTAGATGACCTTGAGTATGCTGATGACTTTTTACATTCAATACCAAGGCTCAATCAATGAAAAAAATTGACAAGTTGAACTTCATTAAAATTAAAAACCCCATGCTCTCAGAAGATAATGTCAAGAGAATGACAAAAGCCACAGACTGAACAGAAAACATTTGGAAAAGACATCCGATAAAGAACTGCTCTCCCAAATATGCAAATAACTCTTAAAATACAACAATAAGAAAATGAATAACTTTATGGGCAAAAGAGCTGAGCATACACCTCATTAAAAATGTATACAGATGGCAAATAAGCATATGAAAAGGTATTAAACATCATATGTCAGTAAGGAATTACAAATCAAATTAAAACAACAATGAGCTACCACTACACAACTACTAGAATGGCCAAAATGCAAAACAGGATATGAAGCAACAGGAACTCACTTATTGCCGGTGGGAATGTCATAGGATCAGCCACTTCAGAAGATAGTTTGGCATTTCCTAAGCTTGCCATGCAAATCAGCAATTGCCCTTCTTGATATTTACCCTAGTGAATTAAAAAGTTATGTCCTTGGAAGGCTGAGGCAGAAGGATCGTCAGAGCCCAGCAGGTCGATGCTGGAGTGACTGTGAGTGCGCCACTGCACTCCGGTGTGGGCAACAGAGTGAGACTCCAACTTAATTAAAAAAAAAAAGTTATGCCCCATAAAAACTTGCACACAAATGTTTATAGCAGCTTTACTCGGATGTGCCCACAATACACTTCATTAGATAAGTGGATAAACTGTAGTACATCTCAAATGGAATATTATTTTCAGTACTAAAAAGAAATACCAAGATATGAAATGATATGGTAGAAACTCAAATGCATATTGCTAAGTGAAAAAGCCAACTTGAAAAGTCTATAGACTGCATGATTCCAACAATATGACATTCTGTAAAAGGCAAAAACTATGAAAATAATAAAAAGATCAATGGTTGACAAAAGTCAGTAGGGAGGATGGGTGAAATATGCAATACATAGAGGATTTTTAGGGCAGTAAAACTATTCTGTATGGCACTGCAATAGTGAATTCTTGTCATTATATGTTTGTTAGAATCCATAGAATTTCCAACACCGAAAGTGAACCCTACTGTAAACTATGGACTTTGGGTGATAATGACGTGTCAGTCTAAGTTGATCTATTATAACAGATGTATCAAAACACTTTTTGGGGCCAGGTATGGTGGCTCACACCTGTAATCCCAGCACTTTGAGAAGCAGAGGTGGGAGGATTGCTTGAGCCCGGGAGTTTGAGACCAGCATAGGCAACATAGCAAGACTTTATCACTACAAAAAAATAAAACATAAATAGCCAGGTATGGTGGTGTGTGCCTGTAGTCCCAGCTACTCAGGAGGCTGAGATGGGAGACTCACTTGAGCCCAGGAGTTCCAGGCTATGATGAACTGTAAGCCATGATTGTGACCACGGCACTCTAGCCTGGGTGACAGAGTGAGACCCAACTGAAAAACAACAACAACAACAAAAACACTTTTGGGGATTGTTGTTGTTGTTGTTATTAATTGCTGCTTATTGCCAGCTTGGAAATAGCAGTGTGTGTGTGTGTGTGTGTGTGTGTGTGTGTGTGTGTGTGTGTGTGTGTTGGGGAAGGGGGTAGCAGGGGGAGGGGGTATAACTGAGTTTTTGGCAAAGGCTTTCTGACTTTCTTACTTTCCCCTGACCCCTCTCCACTCCACTTCTTTTGGACTTAGGTATTCTTCTTTTTTTTTTGCTGGTACACTATTGAATGCAGGGCTTTAAAGTGGTGTGGTAGTGTCAGACTAAGCTCAGATCCTGGCTCCAGCCCTCGGTTATTGTATGACTTTAAGAAATTTGCTTATCTACTCTAAGCACTCTTCTCAGTTATACAGGTTCAGGAAAAAATACCTCTTTTAGTTATTGAGAAACACTCAGATAATTTTCAGTTCATGGCAGCTACTGTTACCATGGATGTTGCCACTGAGAAGTAAAACGGGGTTGCCTTGGAGAAATGGGCCTTTTGTATAGACCCATTTACTTAAAAATATTCCCCCATCATCCTGTATTTAAATCCTTGATCAATGTCCGCTGCTTGATTATATTTAATCATCCTAAAGCGTAACTTGTACCTTTTCATTTAGACCCATTTTCCTATCCTTAAAGATTTATTTTTTTGTACAAAAATGTAGACCCTTTCATGGCCCCGAAAAATGGAACAAGAAGGAAGTTTTTACTTCACAATTAGGAAGAGGCTCACAAGAATGAAAATGACTGATTTTTACTAGCTTTGAAGCCTGAAACAGTTTCCTCCAGGTTTCTGAACCTTGGCTTTTTCATTAATAAAATTGGAATGATGAGACAAATCTTAGAGCGTGGTTGCAAAGATTAAGATTCAGAATGCCAACCACTAACTGAAAATGTTAGCTCTCTTTGCAAATCCTTGTGATTCTTTTCCCTTTGGCATGTCTGCAAGGAACATATCTCAATTTCCCACCTATACTAAACATCTATAGTTGTCAAGGTATAATATATTCAGTGCAGAAAAACCCTATTTTCACCATCTGCTTTAACAGGGCACCTATTCTGGTGAAGCTAAAGCAAATATAAAGATAGATGCACATAAATGAGGATAGAATTTTGCTAGAAACTTAAAAACATTCCACCATCATCCCACACTGTACTCTTGCCCCTATCCTTCTTTGTGAGTGTGGAGTGTGTGTGTGTGTGTGTGTGTGTGTGTGTGTTTGTGTGTGTGTGTGTGTGCATGTATGACAGGAAAGCAGAAAAAGAGGTCCCAACAAATAAAAACTTGCCCTATCAACAAAGGGGGAAGAATTAAGTACTTTAGGTAGGCATGCACAAAAGTGAACAACAAAGCAGTCAATGGATGGAAGCTCCAGATAGAAAGCAAAATTCTTGTGCCTACTCCCTGAGTCTGCCCCGGAATAAGAGTATTCCCTGCTGTCTGAGGTCAGCATGTATGCTTGAAATAGTCAACAGAGACGAATCAGCAAGCTTTGCAGTCAATAAACCTGCGTTGGAATTGTTATACTACCACTTATCAGTTATGTGGCCACTAGCAATATCACATATGCGAACCTAAATTTCTTCATCTGTGAAAATAGGAATTATACCTGTTTCACGGTGTTATTGAGAGGAGTGAGATAATGCATATGCATAAAAAAAATAAATGTTTGCTTGTTGACTTTAAATCAGGAAGCTCTATGTAAGCTTGTTAGAATGCACCAGTGTTCCAGTGAGAGAACATTTCTTCAGGTCCTCACTGAATGCTGCTGCAATGGAAAACCCAACTTTCAGATCTGCACCAATTAAAACCTGATTATTTCACTTAATATAAATAGTTTATGGAATATCAAGTGTTTTATGTTTATAATTTCCATGTCAAAGCAATGCTTATAAGGGAAAATTGATATGAATTTCTAAGCAGATTGTTAAGAGGAAAGTGAATATTACAAATGTCAATTCAACTCTATGTTTCCAGAAAATATTATAAATGGTCATTTACCCCTGTGTTTCATCTTCAGTGGGGATGTTTTGTGGTAACAGTTGATTATTGACCTGATATCTATTCTATAAATATAGAGAGATCCTTGTACAAATTTTAAGTCTTTTTAATAAGAGTATGTGGTTCTACAATCGATTTATTACATCTCTTAAAAATCTTCTTTTCTCAAAAGAAGCAGAAAACTACAGGATAGGATGGCATATTTGAGGCACATGTACCATAGCCTCTTCCTGTGCCCACAGCAGACATTATTAGTCAATAAAGAAACTCTTACCCTTACAATTCTTTACAGCCAAGTATTTCAATTAGCCACCACCAATCTATATGCTTGCCAAGTAACCATGATACCTATATATCATTCTGTTTATAGGGAAAGAAAGAACACACAGAAAATTAATAAGATATCTTTACTCTCAACTCTTTGCTATCACACAGCCTGTCCAAGGCTTACTTTTTCACATCTGTAAAACAAGAGAATTGGCTTCATGATGTGTCAGCTTGGTGAGGCTGAATTTCATTTCCTCACATCTCCTTATCTATATGCTTCCAGTTAGCACTGGCCAGAATAGAGTCCTGCGGGAGATTTGGAGGATGAAAGTAAAGCGGTGACCATTTTATAGCCCAGAGGTCCCCAGGTCCCAGCAGTCCATGGTCTGTGAGGAACCAGGCCGCCCAGCAGGAGATGAACAGGGATTCAACATGCGAAGCTTCGTATGTATTTACAACCACTCCCCGATGCTCATTTTTCACCTGAACTTTGCTTTCTGTCATATCAGCTGTGGCATTAGATTCTCACAGGCATGCGAACCCTATTATGAACTGTGTACGTGAGGGAACTGGGTTGCATACTCCTTTTGGGAATCAAATGCCTGATTATCTGAGGTGGAGCTGAGGCTGCAACTCTAATGCTGAGGAGTGGTTGCAAATACAGATTAACATTAGCAGTGAGGTTTGACTGCAGAGAGACCATAATAATTCAACTGCTTGCAGACTCATATCAAAATCCTCTCAGTGAGTAGCAAGTGAGTTGGTGCACTTCAATTGTACAGCTGCATCTGGTGGCCGGTTTTAAGTCAGAATCCACACTTATTTTTATCGTACCTGGCCTGCCCATTATTGTATTTATCACTTCCTTCTGTGAGTTTTTTTAAAATGGTGGGTTGTATAATTATTTCATTATATATTTCATTATTTATTACAGAAATAAAGTGGACAATAAATGCTATGTGCTTGAATCATCTGGAAGCCACCTCTCCACCCCCAGTTTTGGAAAAATTGTCTTCCACGAAACCGGTTCCTGATGCCAAAAAAGATTGGGGACTGCTGCTGTAGACCACACTCACTGTCACTGATCATCTATCTGCCGACTCACCTTGTTGGCGCGAGAAAGCAGATGGGGCTGTCATTGCTTTGCTTTGCCATGATCCTCTTGCCTTTTCTCCAAATCCTGGACCAGGTGGGTATGTTGAGCTCTGTCTGTGACAAAGGACTCCGACTTCTGTAGAATATTTCACCTCCAAGTTCAGAGGCAACAAGAACTGATGTGGATTTCATACACTACTTGTGCTTGTGGGTTCCCACTTGACCTTACTCTCACATCCAACTTCTCAACTACCTGTCCTGTGAACTTCAGACTCCAGCATCAGACATGAAGACCTTACAGAGACTGCTAAGCTCAAGTCTTTGTAACAAATCCACCTATACCCTAGTGATTCTGCTTCTGTGATTGAACCCTGACCGATACAAGAATGAAAATCACATGTCTGGTAATTTCTAAAATTCTTTCTAGTTCCCCCTAACTTACATATGGGAAGCCCAAATTAGCGGACTGTTTGGGAGCCAGACTTTGTAGTCTCAACTAACCGAAATTCAAATCTTAGCTCCGACATTTGCTGTTCTTAGATCTTTCGACAAGCTTTAAACTTCTTTGAGCTTCAGATTTCTTGTCTGTACTAGGGAGGTACTAATATTTACTCCTGTCATAAGACCATCTTGAGGATTAATGAAAATTATATTATTTATAGAATGCTTAGCATAATGGTTGGCCCCCAACAAATAGTAGGTTTACAAAGCTATAAGTATAGATTTGTAGTCTTACCACATTTTGAATTGGCAGACGTTGCAAAAGTAATACATCTAAAATTTCTCTGATTAGTTTAGCTTAGAATAAGTCATATAGAAGGCAAAAACATCACAGTAACAATTTTATTGACAAAAAACATACTGCTTACATTTCTATTCATTTTTTCCTTTAAGCTATTTTTTGATATTCAGTTTTTAGTATTATATAAAACAAATCAGCTGCTTTGCATTTTGAAACAAAAGACTTATCTTTTGATTACTTCTTCCTTATGCTGTCCTAAGTCTGTGTGTGTCATTGTCTTACAGTGGGAAGTGTATCCAGAGGACTTCAAAGTCCTGGATTCAAGGTTGACTTAACGGCTTCTGGCAGGTGTCTTGCACAAGTAATGTAGCATTACCAAAAGCTGCTTCCTTATCTGTGAAATTAGGACAATACCTCCTATGACTACCTGTCCTGAAGGGCTGCAGTTAGGGTTAAACAGGAAAGAACTTTTGTAACTTCAAATGATACAAATGTATGATGATGTCATGACGATTTGGTATGTTCTTGTCAAAGTCCAATTTGAACTGTTCTGGCTCTGTTCGGCCAAATAGCAACACTCTTTATTTTCTACTTTATGGAATGACTTGGGAAGCATAAGTTCAAAGGGAATAAAGTCTTACTCCTACTTCCAAAAACGATAGCAACCTATATTGATTACTCACGCATTTAGAAAATATGAGGAGAAAAAATAAACAGAAGCCCCAAGTTTTCCCATTATATGTATTTCATATTGTAGGTGGTCATTTTCCATAAATGAATAGCTGAATGCTACCACTAAAAAAATAAAGTTAGCTAGCACACATTTATTCAATGTTTAGAATAGTCAAAACACTTGATAAGGTATGATAAGAACTCTGAAGATAAATTTGATGAAATTTCTGTTCTCAAAGTGCAAGGGACCTAGTGGGGGAATCGATCACACCACATGTACAAATACATATAATTCACAATAGAAAGTAAATGTCAGCATTCACAGGATACCTCGTCTAAGCAATTTCTTGGTTTCTTTCTCACAAAGGATATTTGTATATGACTTTGTACTTTTACTACCACATTTATTGAAAATGAACTAGCATGTGTAATTGAACTCCAAGCTAGGGAATTAGACCAAGGCTTGATATCTTGATCAAAAATAATAAAAAGAGAAAATGAAAGAAAAGATGGCTCCTTGTATGTGTCTCTTGGTGAGGCTCATCAGAAGACCGGGAAGAGATGATACGTTTAAACAAATCTATTTCCTGATCTTATTTGTATAGAGGATACCATTTTTTGGTTAAATATGGGCCAATTAGACAATGCCACTGGAAAATGTGAGAAAGGGAGATTTTCCTGGAGCAGGCAGCAATATTTTAGAGGGGAAGTCTAACATTGGTAGTGGAAAATAAGAAATCTTAGTGGAAGCCGGGCTCGGTGGCTCAGCCTGTAATCCCGTGCCTTTGGGAGGCTGAGGTGAGTGGATGGCCTGAACCCGCAGGTTCCAGACCCACCTGGGCAACTTGGCGAGACCTCATCTCTACCATAAATTAAAAAATTAGCCGGGCGTGGTAGCACGCCTGTAGTTCCAGCTACTTGGAAGGATGAGGTGGAAGGATCACGGGAGCCCAGCAGGTCGAGGCTGCGCGCTACCGGGAGCGGCCACTGCACTCCAGTCTGGGCAACAGAGTGAGACTCCAACTCAAAATAAATAAATAAATAAAATAAAATAAATCTTAGTGAAAAAAATGTCTTTGATAATTGTGTATGTTCATGGTTCAGATATGACAGATATGACTTCTAGCTATTAGATCAGTATCAGGTTTGCCGCCATGACACCCAGAGGGCACATGGGTCTCCAACTTACCATCTTGCCACGTAAGGAGTCATCTATCCCATACTCTCTACCCTCCCCCTCCCAATCCCTGAAATAATGTTTTATAAATTAAGATTCACTTTATGTCTTTTAATCACATCTTCTGATTTGTTAGTGGTGCCACATGAAAACATTATTGATTTTAGTTTGATTTTTTTGAAATATTTCATGTCAAAAGTTTGTAATTTTCATAGATTTTTTTTCTCGGCCTGTAATCCCTAGCTTGGGGAGGCTGAGGTGAGTGGATTGCCTGAGCTCTGTGGGTTCGAGACCCGCCTGGGCAACTTGGCGAGACCTTATCTTGACAATAAATCAAAAAAAAATTAACTGGGCGTGGTAGCGCGTGCCTGTAGTTCCAGCTACTTGGAAGGCTGAGGCGGAAGGATCGCCGGAGCCCAGCAGGTCAAGGCTGCAGTGGCCAGGAGCGGCTACTGCACTCCAGTCTGAGTGACAGGGTGAGACTTCAACTCAAAAAAAAAAAATTGTTGTTAAAGTTGGTTAAATAGAACACCTACTCAAAAAGTGAGTAAAACATAAATATTCAGTACAGTCAATCAATAAATACCTATATCACTATCACACAAGTAAAAAAGGTAGAAAGAAAGGGAAAAGAAAAGAATATTATCAGTATCCCCAAAACTCCTCATATATGATTCTCTTGGGTTGTCTATGTAGAAAATGAAATTGTTCATAACAAAAGTTTCATTTCTTCCTTTTCAATTATTTTACCATTCTTCCTTGTCTTGTTGAGTCACATAGGACCTAGATTATTATACTAACAATTTGAATTTCTTGGGTCCATATTTAAGTGATGTGAAACTCAAGTAGAAACTTTGAGATACTATATTTCCCCAGGCAAAAACTGTCTGATGGCATCTATCTTATGGTGGTTACAGGATCATTTTTAGTACCCTGGATTCATTGTGACCTGTTTCTAATTTACCTCGGTATCAGTACTTTTTCACTTATTAGTTTTATACTTTTCAATTCTTTTATTCAACAAATATCAACTTAGCAATTAATAGAAGTCATCAAAGAGCTTATGATATGGCTGGAGAGATAAAACACATTCACATATAACTTTAAAATTTTTACTTGTGTCAACAATAATGTAGCACTGTAGATACACAATGATACAGGCAATTAGTGCTTTGAGTTTTCTGGTGAGGTGATATGTGGAGAGAGTAGATTTACAGCTGGACTGAAAATGCTTGATCTTTATCTCTGGGGACCCCGAATGTCTGGTTTTACTTTTGGCCAAGATAATGGTACTGGTATTTATGATGTGCTGCTTAAGATCCAAAACTCCCCTTCTGACCCCCAGGGTCAGTTTCTTTACTGAGTGTTTGCAACTGACTAAACCGGTTTGATAACCTGGCTTATAACTTAAAGAGCCACAGAAAGCTGTTGGGGGTGGGAGTGGGGGCGGGGGTAGGGATTTATCTCCAGGATTCATTGCACAAGTCTTTTCAGAGGCCCAGTCTATCCCTGGTGCACAGAGCCCTGGGTGGTTTGGGCCTCAGGGATGCCTCTCTGACCTCCAATGTTTGTCTGCATTTTCTTTGTTCTGCTGTCTTGTATTCTTTGTCTTTAAATAAAATCTCACATGAATATCCTCTGTGGCAAGTACTTTTCAAAATGCCCAAACTAGGGAACACCATACAGTTAATGACCCAGATGGGACATTTGGAATGACCCATCCTCATCTAATTTAGATAACAGCTAAGGCATTGTTAGGAGAAAGAAAAAAGTGGTAAGGGATGGGAGATGGAAGCCTTGTTTTCAGTTGGACTCTGGCTGCCCACTCCTAGTCTGAGGTCACAAAAATATTCCACCCACGAATGAGCAGAAAAGCATTTGTAGACCAGAGCCAGGCGAGGTGCTAAATGGGTAACAAAAGAAGTTTACGCTGAGGGCAAGCCAGCCAAGAATAGGTGCCTTGGCTGCTCCCATCTGTTCTAGCTAAAGTGACAATCCCGGAGAGGCAGAGTGAAGCTGCTAGAGCCTCAGTGAATATGAGGTCCCTTGTCTGATGGCGAGGGGAGAAATGGAGTGCCCGGGGGAAGTTGGGAAGATATTTGCTTTGATTCGAATCTGGCCAGTTAAAGAGTTAAGATACTTTTCAGGTCTATTCGCAGTTCTTTTGGTAATTGGAAATAGAAATTGAGTTTGGGGGACTTAAGGTGACTTCATATTGAATCTTACTCAGGATCCTAAATTGGCTTGCAGCTTTCACAGTTATGATCCCACGGTGCTAAGTTGATTAAAGGTAAGAGTACGTGGTTCATTCCCCAAAAAGGGGAATTATCTGTCAGGCTCGGTGGCTCAACCTGTAATCCCAGCACTTTGGGAGGCCGAGGGGAGTGGATTGCCTGAGCCCGCGGGTTCGGGACCAGCCTGGGCGACTTGGTGAGACCTTGTCTCTACAATTAAAAAAAAAAATTAGCCGGGCATGGTAGCACGTACCCGTAGTTCCAGCTACTTGGAAAGCTTAGGTGGGAGGATCGCCAGAGCCCAGCAGGTTGACACTGGGGTGATTGCGAGTGTACCACTGTACTCCAGCCTGGGCGACAGAGTGAGACTCCAACTCAAAAACAAAACAAAACAAAAAAACCCCCAAAAAACAAAAAACAAGAGGGGGTGGTGAATTATCCAACTCCTCTCTAAGATGGTAAATAGAGTACTTCAAGGATACTGGAGTGCAGAGGATACAAGTAGCTTTACATTGGTCATGCAATGACGTACAACCCAATGCTAACTATGACAGACCCAGGTGATGCTTGTAATAAAAGGAGCTCCAACTCCAGGGACCCCTTGGGTGCCTGCATTGCTGGGAGTTCAACTGTGGGGTCATCCCAAATTGGGCCTACTCTGTTGATAACAAAATGTTGAGTTACATTTTAGATATAACAGAGTCCCAAACTGCAAGTGATAGATCCCAGGCATGCACAAGAGAAAAGGCTTTGCCGGTTAATAACACCCAGAACCAATAAGATTAGGACATGACTGGAAACTGACCATCATGACAGGAACTCTTTCATAAATGAGGGGTCTCTTGGCTGGGAAGACCCATGGCTAAAATCTGCCTCAAAAAACATTAAGTGGCCAAAATTTAAGCCCTCCAATCAGACCCTGCCAAACTAACATTTCTATGTCCTTTACTTGCCCTCTGGTCCCTTAAAATTTGCCCAGACCCCAAATCAGCAAGACAGTTTTGAGTCCACTCCTGACTCCTTGCTGACTAGTTTTGCAATAAGGCCTTCTTCTTTTTTTTTTTTTTTCTCAAAAGCTAGTGGCAATAGTTATTGACTTCTGTGTGCATCAAGTAGCAAGCCTATTTGCTCGAAAAGAGGGAGGCAAGATGGTATGAGGGAAACTACAGCTCAGATAATAAAACCAGAGGAAAATATTTTATGGCTTATTTGAAATGGTATGAAAAGGGAAGAGATAGATGGAGTGGCCACTAAAATGTTAATGAATCACTATAAAAGATAAAAAAAGGTGCAGTGCCAACTCAGATTACAAAATGGCTCAGACAGATTCACTCTACTTATTCTAGTCTCGATGGATTAAAAAATTTCATTATTACACAAAAGAGAAGTTTAAAATCTCTTCAGACCCTTCACCAATGTAATGAGTGCAATGCCAGAGAGGATTATGGTTCTGAGGGATGAACTAGCCCAGGGATCTTGGAAATGCCCTGCCCCCGCCAGGGATCCAAGGCCATTTGCACTGGTATTGGTCAAGTGGCCTTTGGTGGCAAAGAAACTAGGATTGCTGAACTCACTGGTGCCCAAAACTGCTAATGAAGTGTTAAAGTGTAATGTGTTTAAATGGGAAGTCTATGGTGGTGTACCTATATACTTGCAAACAAAAGTACAGCTCAAAGTGGAGATTTGTGGTTGCAAATTGTGCAAAGCTGTTGCCTTACTCTGATCAGGATGTATCATTGCAATGAATGTGATATCTGAATGGGGACTCTTCCCTTATCCAAATTGTTGGAAAAGGGATTTTATGCAAGTTTTCACCTTCCCCCATTTTAATTAGGCATGCTTAATAGGAGACTTGGAATTACCTGAGACCACTCCAGTTAATTTAAAACAATAAAGGATATCCTGGGGGGTATAAAGAAATGTTGGCCTTAATTAAAGATCTGTTATGTGCAGTAATAGCGCCACAGATTCCTTATGTCATAGTTCAGGAAGGGCCTGTAAGAAAAGCTGATAGATCTAGGAGGTTAGAAGATAGGAGAACTGAATAAGGTGGTGATGATTTTGGAAGTTTCTCGTTACTTGCAGCTATGTGGACTGGAGTTTCTGGTAAAAGGCTATTACTGCCACCCAGCGGCGATAGCTAGGATTTTGAACTGGGAGTTAACAGGCTAGCAATGTGATTTGGAAAACGGGTTTTGGACTGCAGGGACATAAGAGAAATACCAAGCTGGGGTACTTATGGATTAAAGGGGGTATTACAGTGGAATGTGTCTATGCCCATTAGAAAGCCCCCTTCTGAATTCTGAGGGCACTTGGGCTAACAAGTGAATGTCCTCATCTGCATTCTGGGGGCAGACTTTTGGGTACACAAAATGAAGGTGAGCAGTCATAGAAACAATAGCGCAATGCAACCACTGGAAGGATAGAGATGAAACCACATGACTCTCTCAGAAGCTTGAGCTATGAGGGGAAAATTGCCCGTTTGTCAACCGGAAAATCAAAGACTAAATATCACCATGGGCTTCATACCCTACCATGGTGATCTGGGCCTGCCTATCGCTGGCAGGTGGATTCACAACTTTGTAGTAGATACCAGTGGGTTTTCATCGGGACAGATATTCATTCTGGATTTGGATTTGCATGTCTGACAGCTGAAGAAAATTCCTTTAACACCACAGAGGCCTAGAGCAGAAAATAATCTTTCAATTTGACCTTCTTGTTTGTATATCATCGAATCAAACAATTTTATTGGAGGTGCACTATAATGTGGGCTAAAAAGCATCATCTACAAGGAGGCTTACTGCCTGCAGAATAGTAAGCGGACTGAACATTGGAATGGGCACGAGAAACACCTGCTTAGTAAATTGGGGGTGAAGTGAACCGAACAATGGCTCTCATGACCGAATAAGTGTTTGTTGAAATGTAGTATGTCGGAAGGAAAGGGGGATTACTTTTGAACAGATTGTTGAGAAACTGTAGAGAAGATGGGGAAGAAAGGATGGGGCCTAGGAACTTACATAAACTGTTGTTCTACTTCCTGAATATTTTCTTTTTCTCTGCCTGATCCAGGAGTTGTAGTGCATGTAACAGTTTCAGAAGAAGGATCGATTGCTAAACATGACACCATGACAGTATCTCTAAATATTGCCGTACAACTTCCTGAGGGAAGGGTGTGTTGTTGTTGTTTTTTTCTTGCTTGTCCAAGCTGTATTTGTCTCTGCTTTCCTACTCAGTAGACAAGCCAGTATTATAAGCGCATACTTATTAACCCTGACTGAACTGGATAAAGGGGAAGGCATTGGCAGGACTCAGATTGTTGCCACCTCTGTGGGTCAGTTCTCTGTTGAACCTTATGGTTATACTCCAGGAAAATGTGGGTGAAAATAAAAAAAAAAATTGAAGAGGGGGATGCCTATGGATCTAAAGGGAACGAATAAATGGATAATGCTAAGAAGTAAAGTCTAGAACAGAATATGATACTCTTAGATCTGTTTACGGATGCCCATGAGGGTGAAGGCATTCACGTTCAGAAAACTTCTTGTTTATTTGAATCTGAAGATCCAGGATAAGCTCCAAGGAGTTAAAGTAGCATTCAACGTGGGTTCATCCATATGAAGTGTCTCAATGACATTATCAGCACTCGATGGAGGACACTTTTTGGAAGTTACATGCAGGAAAGAACCACAGATTTTGCATTGTAACTGTTAAACTAAATGATGACCTGTTGAAGGAGATGCCTAAACATGATAAACATATTTTTGCACGTTATAGTGCTATAACATGCAAAATGTGTTATAGTAGAATGTGCCCTAATGCAAATAATTTATGTTTTGTGGATGGAGAGAAATAATTAAAATTTGTAAAACTGCCAGACAGGTTCCAGTGTCAGTTTGGGGTGACTTGATGGACCAATACCTACTACTGATAGCCTCAAGGTCTGCCAAGGAAGCCTATGGAATACTCTTTGGCAGACTCAAGCTAAATTGTATTCGGTGATGACTGCTGACTGTATAACATTATCCTGAGGAATTCACCATTTCTGTGTCCAAAATATGTACTCAGTAAGCACTCTATGGCAACAGCTTATTTGATAGGTAAACCAACGTTGGCCAAAACACTCTGAAAGAGCCCTGAGTGAAATTGACATAGTTCTGGGGTTCCTGGGACAAGCCAAATTTGCTTTTACTATATATAGAAAAATGTACTGAAGAAACAGACTTATTGGCTTATATTGGCCTCTTAGACTGGATGTTATTTCAGGAGAAAAGGAAAAGGTGGCAAGAAGCCTGGACAGATAACACAGCCTTGGAGAAGCAGATAAACAGACTCAATTGATAGTTTGGCAGCACCCTAGGGAAAGCTGTAAAATATTCTCCTCCAGATGGAAACAGAGGTGGCTCAAGGACAGTGGCCTAGGATCATGGCAGAAGCAGCACAGGAATGAGACTTATGGCCTCCTTTGTGTATAAAAATTCCTAGATGGGGAATGCAATCTACATATGTGCTCCTTAACTGTCAGGGCTCCGTGTGTAAGTAAAAACAGATGTTCTCCATAGAAGTTGGTTGGAAGTGGAACCCTGTTAAACTTGACCACGATTCACCAGTGGGGAAGAGATGGGCATTGTTTTAAAATAAACTAATTGGGAACCTATGTCACTAAAACCTTGTAGTGTGAAATAGAGCATATAACTACTCACAAAGGGGTTGCAATTCAGAGCTAACTGAGACTTGAACCTTGGTTTATACTTCAGTCCATGACAATATTAGGTATATGGCTGAAATCCCTTTTGCTAGGAAGGCTGGGGAAATGCTATTGTATTTTAACTGGCTAGGTTTGTAATTATCTTAATCTAACTCATAATTTAATTGCTATTTGGTATAATGCTGGTATAACTGGTAAGGTTACTTCAATAAATTTTTACTAAACCTATGATCATACTGATATTAATGATCAAATGTATTTGGGGCTTGAATTAATACCTCCATAAGATTTTCTTCCAGTTGAAGCTGATTGGGTGGATGGAGAGCTAGATTTAGTTAACAATGAATTAATTGTTCCATTCATATAGTTCATACTTTAGTGGCAGAAGGAGGTTAAATGATTGTCAGTATAATTGTGGTGATGTAGTTTGCCTTGAAATCTTTGGTAAAGTAAAAGGATTTATTAAAACTCATATCTCTTTGATGATACAAATAATTAGTATTCTAGCAGTTGTTCTTTCCCTTTTTCTAGAAAGGATGGGAAAGATACAAAAACAGAAACATCCATGAGCAATTTATACTTGGAACTGCTTTGACCAAGAGTTAGAGGGCAGGCTGTGGGAATAGAGCTGATTTACAGCTCTACTGGAAATACTCTATTTTTATCTTTGGGGATATATGGATGTCTGGATATTTTTGACTTTTAGCCAAGACAAGGGCAGTGGCATTTATAATGTACTGTTTGGGATCGGAAATATTTTTGGCTTATCCAAAGTTTACCTTCTTTACTGATAATTAGGCAACTGATCTAACTGGTTTGATAAGCCTGGTTTGTCTAAAAGAACCACTGAACTTTTTTTGGAGTACTCTCCTGAAGCCAACATTTCTTACACAGATGTTGGCAGTTTAAACCAGGGATTCAGAGCAGTCCTGGTGTACAGATAGAGTCCCAAGAAGATTGAACTATGTAATATGTCTTGAACTTTGGACACTTGCTTGCAATCTCTATCTCTTGTTGCCCAGTACCCTTGCCTTTAAATAAAAGCCTCAGGTGAGTGAACTCTGTAGAGTCTGGAACTCTGTTGATATATCTAGACTAGATATGTACATGTACATGGTATATGACATTTTCTTGGAAAAGGTGGGATTTACCAAAGCACTTCTTGTAAAACCCACAATCATAGCTTAATTTTAGACAGCAGGTATTATTTACTTATCAGAATTAGTAATGCACAGGACCAGATGGGTTTAGCACCAATCTCAATAGTCTACAAAGCAAGGCACTTGACTGGGAAAACTAAGAAAACTAAAAAATAATCTCAGAGAATTCATAGCCAGGTTGTTCTCAAGTCCTGAGGTCTCTAATGAGTCTGCTTTTTAAAAATCTATTTTTTTGAAGTCTATGGTAGTTGCTTTTGTATTTTGTTCAGTGTTAAGTTATAATTATCAGGAGAAAAATAGTACAATGCACTTATCTCATCCATCACTATAAGCCTTATAGCAATCTCCTTAAAAATATAACTCAAATTGTGTGACTTCACTCACCCTCCAATGGATTGCAATTACATATGGAATGAAATCTACCATTTCTCCCATGGCTTCAAGCCTCCTGTCTATTGGCTCCTTCCTACCTCTGCGCTTATGATCACTCTCTCCCTTGTTCTATCCTCTCCCACTGCAGTGGAATTCTTTTTGATCCTGGAAGACACTAAACCTGTTACCACTTTAAGGCTCTTACCATTGCTATTATTCTGCTTCAAATACTCTTTTTCCAGATATATAGTCACATCTCTAGCTTATTCCTTACATTAGTAAAGGAATAGAACTGGAGGTACAAATCTCACCAAAATTATATATAGAATGTTGAGAGGCAGATGGACTAAAGGCCTAATTTTAAGGGTAAAACCATAGAGTTATTTGAAGATAATCTGCAATATATTTCTGTCTAGAACTTGTGAGCAACCGGGTCTAGATTCTTGAATACAAATCTCAAATGCAGAAAGCATAAGGCTAACATTTAACAAATTAAAATTAAAATTAAGAATTTCTGTTAAATATAGGACATTATAGAAACTTTAGACTAAGATGTTTGCAGTCTCTAAATCTGACAATAACTTAACATATAGAAGTTATAAGAAACACTTGCAAGTAACAAGAGAAAAACATAGACCCTAATAGAAAATGGGCAAAAAGTATGAACAGGAAATTCGCAGTATAGAAAAAATGTGAAGATATACTTAATTGTATGAAAGGAGAAATCAAAATTTAAAAATCTATGCATTATCACTTTATGTCCATAAAATGGTAATAAACTAGAAATCTGCATATTCAAAGATGTGTTTGTGACCATATTATGCCCTTTTTGTGGAAGGGTGGAACAGATTATTTTGCAGAACCATCCAACAACATTTAGTCTAATTAAATCCACATGACCCAGGAATACTGCTTCAGGGCATACAAGCCCTGAGAAACTCACAAACATACCCATTGATATTCATTGCAGGAGTATCTGTGTTAAGTAATGAAAATAATGCGGAATGTTCATTGCTAAAGAAACCATTAGGTAGGAGTATGGAGTATGAAACAGAGTTGAAAATAACATACTAGATATACATGCAGAAACACAGACAGATCCTAAAAGCAATGACAAGGGATAAAACTAAGATGCCTAATACCATCTGTAACAGGATATCATTTATATAAAATTTAAAAATTCATGTCTACAAAACAGCAATGAACATTTTATAAGAACATATACAAATTAAAGGCTACACATCATACTGGAATTATTGCCTGTGGAAATGAGATATAGGAAATACGGAGAAAATTGAGTAAATATACAAAAAAGTGAATGAATGGATGAGTCAGAAACCCAGATGACAGGATAATTCCCTTGACTGGCAACTATGGTTAAATTAGCTCTCCATGGCAAGGATTCCTCACAACCACCAAAATATACATACATACTCAGGTATCTCAATACAACAGCCAATATTAGTCCTTTTACATTCAGGATCAGGACAAAACTAAAATATTCTTTTCAACATGAAATAAAAATGTTGCTTTAAAAAAAGTGCATTACCTTCTCAAGAAAGTGGCAGCATTGGTGTAGGGTGTTGATTATAGTGCTTTGGTCATAAGCTACCTCAGGAAGGAAATGTGCATGTGTGGTTTTTCTTTTCTGCAAATGAGAAACTTATGTTTACGTGTCTATTCCACCTAACCTCCACAAGTCCTGGTTATGGCTGTGGTTTTTTTATACTCATTAATGTTTTGTCCAGGTGCTTTGGCTCAGAGTCTTTCAGAAGAAGCTCTAAAGTGGACAATCACACATTTCTTCCCTGATCCATTCTTGCATTAATCTCTTGAAACTCATAAGACAGAGATAATTTCAACAAATATTTTCATAGAGACACACTCTGTCCTCTCCTTCAAATTCATGTTCTTTCCATGTGTACAACCTGTTCACCCTATCACAATATCCCCCAAATTTTAATCATTTCAACATCACACCTGTGTTCAAAAAATGTCACCATTTTAAATGATTCAGGTAAGTTATGGATGAGGCTTGGGGTATGATTCATTGTGGGACAAAATTCCTTTCTATCAGTGAATCCTTGAAACCAGACCACAAACTATCTGCTTGAAAAACACAATGGTAATGCAGGTAAGGGATAGACTTTACTATTTGAAAATGGAGAAATAGAGAAGATAAAAGGGGTCATGGGTCCTAAGTAAGGCTGAAACATAGCATTGCAAATTCCATTTTATTTTAAGACTTGAGAATAATCTTCTTTGTCTCAGTGCCCTTTTGGGCTTACTGGGGTGGCAGCCCTTGAATCTAGGAAGTGACTCAGCCCTCTGGAACTTAGAATGGGGCTCTAACTTTTGGAACTGAGGAATCATTGGCCTCATCCTTTGAGACTTTGGCCTCAGGGCCCTGGTATCCGTGACAGTCTCACTGGTCTCTGAGCTATCCTTGGGGTCAGTCTTCTCTTTTCTTAAAGAATAACACATTTTCACAGCTGAATGAGCTCTATAGGCCTGTTTCATGCATGTAGAAATCTAACAGTTTTCCTTCATTTTATCGCATCTCTATTTCAGTCCAAGCTGGCAGTGTTTCTGTTGAGATGGTTGATTTAATCCACAAGATGCCTAATCTCTTTAGCAAATAATTATTTATCCACACCCTTGGAATTCTCTTCATAGCATGCCTTCTCATTTTGTGCAATATGGATAAGCTGGTAATTTCCAAAACTTCAGGTTTGGAGTAATAATTCCTTTAATTTATCACTTTTGTGATATCATTTATGTTTTACTATAGCAGCAAGAACAAACTAAACCATTTTTGCAATGCTCTGCTTAGAAATATCCTCTGCTAAATATTTAAGTTCATTGCTTACATGTCCTGCTTGTCACCCCAAAAAACAAAATTCAGCCAGATTACTTGCCATTTCTTAATAAGAATAATCTTTCCTCCAGTTACTGAAGGCATATTCTTCATTTCTGTCTGAGATTTCACAAGATCACATTAACTATTCATATTGCTACCAACAATTGCTACCAGTGCCTTCAAGGTAATCTAGACATTTTCTATCAAGCTCCTCAAAATTTCAAACCTTTACTCATCACCAAATTCCAAAGCTACTTCCACGTTTTTAGAGTTGTTACAGCAGCACCTCACTTCCAATGATCAAATGTGTATTCATTTTCTGGTCTGTCATCTAACACACTGGGTAGATTAACCAACAGAAATTTGTCTTACAATTGTGGGACTCAGAAGTTCAAAATCAAAATGCTGGTAAGGTGGGTTCCTTCTGAGAGCTGTGAAGAATCTGTTCTGTATATCTCTCCAAGCTTCTGGTAGCCTCTGTCCTTCCTGGGCTTACAGATGGTGTTCTCTTCTTGTCTGTGTCTTCTCTTTTGTTGTCTGTCATTGTGTTCAGATTTCCCCTTTTTATAAGGACACAATTGTGTTGGATTAGGGTTCACCATAATGACTTATTTTGACTCAATACCTATGTGAAGACCCCATTTCCAAATAAAGTCATAGTCTCAGGTACTGGGCATTATTTTAACATATGTCTTGTTAATGGAAACAATTCAACCCATAAAATTACCTATATTGTTTGTCTCCTTTCTGAATAAGTTATTTTGACATTTGTTGTAGGACAGATCTGCTGGTGATAAACTCCCTTAGTTTTTTGTTTGTCTGACAAAATCTTTCTTTGTCCTTCACTTTTGAAAGATAATTGCACTGGATATAGAATTCTAGGTAACTGGATTTTTCTTTCAACATTTTAGATATTTTACTCTACTCTCTTCTTACTTGCATGGCTTCTAACCAAAAATACACCCCAAAAAAGAATAATTAATACTCTTTTTATTCTATTTGTAAGGTGTTTCCCCTCACCTGACTCCACCTTCTCCCAAGCTTCCTTCAAGATTTCTCTGTCTTTGGTTTTCTGTGGTTTGAATGTGATAGCTTAGGTATGGCTTCTTCTCTCAGCTTCTTGGGTTTGTGTCTGTTATTAATTTCAGAAAGTTTAGGGCTATTATTATTTCAAATACTTCTTTTCTGGTACCACTTTTTTTTTCTTCTGGTATTTCATTGATATTTATTTTACAACTTTTAAAAAACTGAGTAATTAAACAAATATTATTAAATACCAATAAGTATCAAATACTGTTTTGGGATACTAGACATAATAGGAATATATCAGTGCATAAAAGAAACAAAAACAGATTAAATAATTTTTAATTTTTTAATTTTAGATTTAAGGGGTACCTGTGTAGGTTTGTTACATGGGTATAGTGCATGACAGTGAAGTTTGGATTTCTATTGTGCCTGTCACCCAAATGGTGAGCATGATAACCAATAGGTAGTTTTTCAATCATTTCTCTCCTCCCTTATTCCCTGTTTAGGAGTTTCTGGTGTCTGTTGTTTCCATTCTTATCCCATGCGTACCCAGTGATTCGCTACCACTTATGAATGAGTATATTCAGTCGACTGTTTTTTGTTTCTGTGTCAATTTGCTTAGAATAATGGCCTCTAGTGCTTCTGTGTTGCTGCAAAGGATATGACTTTGTTCTTTTCTGTGGCTGCATAATATTGCATGGTGTAAATATACCACATTTTCTTTATCCAGTCCACCACTGATGGGCACCTAGATTGGTTCCATACGTTAGCTACTGTGTCTAGTGCTGCAAGAAACATATGAGTGCAAGTGTCTTTTTGGTAGAACAATTTATGCACCTTTAAGTATATGCCCAGAAGTAAGATTGCTGGGTTAAGTGGTAAATTATTTCTAGTCTTTGGGAAATCCCCAAACTGTTTTCCACAAGCGCTGAAGAAGATTATATCCCCATTAAAAGTATATGTGTATTCTCTTTTCTCCATAACCTCACCAACATCTCTTGCTCTTTGACTTACTAATAATAATCATTCTGACAGGTGTGAGTTGATATCTCATTGTGCTTTTCATTTGCATTTCTCTGATGATTAGTGATGTTGAGCATATTTTCATGTATGTTGGCTGCTTGTATGTCTTCTTTTGGGAAGCATCTGTTCATGTTCTTTGTCCACTTTTTAATAGGGCTATTTGTTTTTTTCTTGTCTCATTTAAATCCATATAGATTTTGGATATTGGTTATTTGTCAGTTGCATAATTGGCAAATATTTATCTGTAGATTGTTTACTTTGTTGATAGTTTATTTTGCTGTGCAGAAGCTCTTTAGTTTAATAAAGTCTCAATTGTCATTTTTTTTTTTTTTTGCTGCATTTACTTTTGAGGACTAGGTAATAAATTAATTGGCTAGGCTGATGTCCCAAAGAGCGTTTCCTAGGTTTTCTTCTAGAAATTTTATAATCTGAAATCTTATGTTTAAGTCTCTAATCTGTTTGAGTTGATCTTTGATGAGAGAAAAAGGTACGGCTCCATTCTTCTGCATTTGGTTAGCCAGTTTTCTCAGTACCATTTACTGAGATGGGAGTTCTTTTCCCAATGTTTATTTTGGTCAACTTTGTCAAAGATAATTTGGTTTTAGGTCAGTGGCATTATTTCTGGATTCTCTATTCTGTTCCATTAGTCTATGTGTCTATTTTTGTACTAGTACCATACTGTTTTGGTTACTGTAATCCTGTAGTAAAATTTAAAATCTGATAATATGATGCCCTGGCTTTGTTCCTTTTGGTTGGGATTGCTTTGGCTATTCAGGCTCTTGTTAACTACCATAAGGACTTAAGTATTCTGTTTTCTAGATCTGTGAAAAATGACTCTGGTAGTTTGATAAAGATTGCATTGAATCTGTGAATTGCAGTATGGACATTTTAATAATATTGATTCTTCCAGTCAATGAACATATAATGTTTTTCCATTTGTTCACGACATCTTTGATTTCTCTCAACAGTGTTTATTTAGGGATATGGTCAAGACTTTTCTAAATAATGCCACTTTTGTTCATTTAGCAATTGTATACAATATTTAACACTTTAGATATATACTTTTAACTGATTTATTGAGCTGTAATTCACAAAAATTACAATTTACTCACTGAAAGTCTAAAATTCAATGGCTTTTGGTGTATTCAGTTATGTACCCTTGGCCACAGTCAATTCCAGAATATTTTTATTATCACAAAATAAAACCCTGTAAGCTTAAGATGTCACTCATCAAACCCTCCATCCCCATGCTAGTTGTAGGCAACCAGGAATTTACTTTCTGTCTCTATAGACTTGCCTATTCTTTACATTTCATATAAATGGAATCACATAATATGTAGTTCTTTGTGTCTATCCTCTTACACTTAGCATCATGTTTTCAAGGTCATCTATGTTATAACAAGTATTTGTACTTTATTTTATTTTATTGCTTAATAATATTTCATTGTATGATCATAACACATTCTATTTATCCATTCCTCAAATGATAAACATTTGGGTTGGTTCCACCTTTTGGCTGTTATGAATAATGATGCTATGAACATCTGTGCAAAATTTTTATATGGGAACGTGTTTTCATTTCTCTCTTTATTCATTGCATCTCTCTTGTATATATAGCTAGGAGTGGAAATGCCGGATCATGTGGTATAAGGAGTTGCCAGACTGTTTTCCAAAGCAGTTGCACTGTATCACATTCACACCGGTAACGCATGAGGGCTCCAATTTCCCCACATCTTCTTCAACGCTTGACCTTTGATTATAGCCATCTTGGTGGATGTAAAGTGGTACCCCACTGTGCTTTTATTGTGCATGTCCCTCATGTTTAGTGATGGTGAGCATTTTCTCATATGCTTTTTGGGCATTTGTATATCCTCTTTGGAAAATTGTCTCTTCAATTCCTTTGCATATCTTTTCATTAGGTTGTCATTTTATTATTGAGCTATAAATTTTTTAAAAAGTTACTCGATGTCAGGAGATCAGCTGAGCTGGAAGACAGAACTGACCTGTCAGACATTAGTGTATCCAGTTAAAGCAGCAAGTCCAGAACAAAAGACTTAAGCATTTAATTACTTACAGCGATGGTATAAAAAGAGTGTAAAGAGAAAGCATGGACTCCCCTGTTCCATCTTCCCCCATGGAAGGACACACCAATAGAGGGTATTGAATTGAAAGAAGGTATGAGATGAGGTTCTGGTAAAGTTCTGTTTTCTCCTGGAGAGTAGAGTTATGGGGAATGCTTTAGGCATATTTCACAATTGTTACTCTTGCCTTTTCTTTGCTAGAGCCAGAAGGGGATCGTTCTCAACTCTTTACCTGAAAAACCTGGTCAGGAGTTTCTTCATTATGGGCTTTCCAAGTTAGTCTTTAGCAATTGATTAAAATAGCCATTCTGGTATTACTACAGTTTATAGCTCTAGTGACTTCTGTTTTGCTGGTAAGCAGATCTTAGCTGTCACTTGCTGGAGTCACCTGCCTGTTGAAATTTGGGGGGTGGATTTTTATTTTGATCACCTTTTTTTGTTGTAAAGTTGGGAATGATGACTTGCAAGTTCTTTATGTCAGATATGCTGGAAAGCATATCTTAGCACGTGGCCTACTAGGATGTAACTCTATTCTCTTTTTCTAGGGTGGATACATCATTCCCTTAAAAAATATTCTCTCTCACTCAGATATTTTTTGGGGTGGGAGGAGTTGGAGGTGGCTGACAGTGGTTCTTCATGTTACTAGAGGCATTATATGCTGCAGATAAGAATTTGACCCTGAAGTCAAAATATGGTAGTTTGAGTTCTGACTCTCCTTTTTTTTTCTTCCAGGTGTATTATGTTGTGAAAGATATTTTACACCATTGTTCCTTAGTTTCCTTATCTATAAAATAAGGTCATAATACAAATAGTAACTTTTTCTCAAAAGGAAAATTACTTGTGTTAATACCTATAAACATCTTAGAATAGTGCCTGGTATAAGATACGTACTTAAAAAATTAGTTAATATTCAATTTCCTAAAAATGTATCTGTTTCTCTATTGGTGTGAGAATATCAGAATGTTTTTTAGATGTCTCACTGCGACTTTAGAGTTTAGAGACCAGGCTCAGATTGGCATCAGAACTGACGTAAGTCACCAGGCAATTTCAAGTCATGAGGCCAGGCTATAGCAAAGTGTTTTCTAATTGAGAGACACGCCTTTGTCCCTGACAACATAGGGCAAAAATCCAACAGCTTTGTTTTATTTTGTTGAAATCGTTGTGTGTTTGAAGAATTATCTTCACGGATAATTTATGGATTCTGGAAAACTCCCCACAAAAACAAGACTCTTTGATCCACAAGTGTTTGTTTTTCATCCTAAAAAAAAAACAAAAGAAAAAAAGCACCAACAATAAAACAAACCCAATATGGACTCTACAGTAAAAGTTTTCAGGAGTTTTGAGGGCCTGTTCTTTTCCCTAGAAAGTTTCTCACTGTTACAATAAACTACCTTGTCCTGACTGAGAATGTGATCAGGTTCTTCAATAAAAATTGAGATGTCTGTTGAGGGGGGAGGAAGACTCTCCGTTCTGAGCTGATTGATTCCATAATGACTTTCTTGGTCCATGTCAAGACCGACTAAGATCAAATATCGAGGTAAAAAACTTTTGTCTTCTACAGTACTCAGTCCTTCCTCTTCTTTCCTTACCAGTATCACCCCACCCTCAAATCTATCAGTTTCCAGTATCACCAACAAAATTTAATAAGTGCTCATAAGTTGCTTGTAAAAATGTGGGAAATTTATTTTATATGTAGGTAATGTAATTTTCTATTCACTAATTTTCAGAGTGAGTGTAGGTTATCTGTTCTGTGGATATCAAAGAATTCTAGTTTATGGAATGTGAACAAAAATGATATAAGATATAGCTCCCAAATCATTCTACATGGTCTCCCATGTTTTTTGTTTTTTCTCTTTCCTTGTCTGGGAACAAAAATAAAGGACTCCAAGATAACAGAGTCACAATTTCGAAGGAAGCTGATCCCTGACTTATTTCTTGGCAGGGTGATACCCTAAGAACAAACCCAGAGTCACCTGATAAAGAAAATCCTCATTGGACTTGGTGTCATGACTACATATATTTTATCTTAACCCTCAAGGTTTTGTAGTTGTTTGTTATAGCAGCTATCATTAAATAATACAGTCATATCTTGGTATCCGCAGGGATTGGGTCCATGATTCCTGCGGAAACAGAAATCCAAGGATGATCAAGTCCCTGATATAAAATAGCATAGTATTTATATAGAACGTCCAAAAATCCTCCCATGTACTTAAAATCATTTCTAGATTAAATACCATATACAAATGCTAATGCTAATACCTAACAAATGCTATGTAAATAGTTGTTTACTGTATTGTTTTTTCTTATGTGTATTATTTTTTGTGTTATATTGCTATTTTTTAACTAGGTAAGAAAAAACAATACAGTAAACAACTATTTACATATATTTTATCTTAACCCTCAAGGTTTTGTAGTTGTTTGTTATAGCAGCTATCATTAAATAATACAGTCATATCTTGGTATCCGCAGGGATTGGGTCCATGATTCCTGCAGAAACAGAAATCCAAGGGTGATCAAGTCCCTGATATAAAATAGCATAGTATTTATATAGAACGTCCAAAAATCCTCCCGTGTACTTAAAATCATTTCTAGATTAAATACCGTATACAAATGCTAATGCTAATACCTAATAAGTGCTATGTAAATAGTTGTTTACTGTATTGTTTTTTCTTATGTGTATTATTTTTAGTGTTATATTACTATTTTTTAACTAGGTAACTTTTTTGTTTGTTTTACTTTATTTTATTATAAAGATGTGGTGAACAAGTCGGAATCAGGTACATAAGTAATGTATATGTAGGTGAGGTTTGAGCCTCCACCTGGTCCTCACCATCCCCTGGTTTAGGACCAGGTACCCTTTGTGTTTTCACATTCTCCTCTACCCCCCCCCATAGCCTTGTGGTACAGTTTAGTCTTTTCATATGGAAACAGAAAAGAGCCCGAATAGCCAAAACAATCTTCAGCCGAAGGAACAAAGTGGGAGGCATCACATTTCCACCACAATAAGGCTACAATAATCAAAACAGCCTGGTACTGGTACAAGAATAGGCATATAGACCAATGGGACAGGAAAGAGATTCTGGAAGCGAAAACTCGATCTCTCAACCAACTCATCTTTGTCAAAGCCATCAGTAACAACCACCGGGGAAAGGAGAACTTACTTAGCAAATGATGCTGGGAAATCTGGCTGACCGCATGGAGAAGGATGAAACAGGACCCCCTACCTATCACCATACACAAAAATCAACTCTAAATAGATCTAAGATCCAAACGTAAAATCTCAAACTATGAGAATCTAAGAAGAAAACGCAGGAAACACCTTTATGCACGTTGGAGTAGGAAGCCAATTCTTGATCAAATCCCCAAAAGTGTATGCCATAAAAGATAAATGGGATCTTATCAAACTGAAAAGCTTTTGCACAGTAAAATAAACCATCAAGAGAGCAGGGAGACAACCTACAGATTGGGAAAAAATATTTGCTAATTGTCTATCTGACAAAGGCCTAACTTCCAGGATCTATGTTGTTATTTATTATTATTTTTTAAATATTTTTGATCCAAGGTTGCTTGAATACATGACTGTGAAACCCATGAATGTGGAAGGC
>CAUYQG010126300.1:0-11032 GCA_963574415.1 Tarsius wallacei | reverse complement strand
GCATACAGAGACTGTTACCCTAAGGCTGGGGGACGGAGCTCGGAGCTGGGGGACGCCCAGCGGCACATCATGCCCCGGTCACCAGTGAGGCTGGAAGTGGTGTGTCCTGTCTGGAAGAAAAGGCCTTGCTTTGGCTCGGTTAGGGGCGGGGGAGGAGGAGGGGAGGGAGAGGGGGAGACACACAGAAAGAATTATCCTGCCCTGCCCTCTTGTCCTGTCCCTATCCTCCCTACCCTCAAGGACGGTGTGACCACAGTGGAAAGTGAAAACTCGCAAATGTGCAAGTGTGTGGACATGCGCATACAGAGACTGTTACCCTAAGGCTGTCGGAAAAACTGGAGTCAAGGGAAGCATCCAGGTGGCTAAGCCTGTGTGACCTTGGGCGGATACTTAACCTCTGTACCCCTCAGTTTTCCTGTCTGTAAAACGGGAACATCTTAGTATCAACCTCATAGGGTTCTTAAAAGGATCACACACAACAGTGCTTGTAAAGCCTGCAGACAGCCCCAGCGCCTAGTAAGGTCTCACAGGCGATTGTTGTCTTGATCATGATTGTTATGATCTGTTGTCATCTGCTGGAAAAGGGGGATGGGGCGGGCGCCGGATGGAGTGTGGGGCAGGGAAGGCAGGCCAAGCTGGAGAGGAGGGAGGAAGGGAAGTCTGCATCCTGGTTGCTCCAGGTGAGCTTGTTAGACCTGGGCTTGCAGGATCCTGGGCCCAAGCCGGGTCTTCTGACTCCAAGTCTGCATCCTCTTGAGCTGCCCAGGTGATTGTTTGCACAGGAGAGTTTGAGAAGCACAGCCCTCAGGCCTAACTCATGGGAGTCAGCCACATCTGTACCTCGAGCAGGGGAGAGATCCAGGTGGGATTAGGACCAATCAGTGAGCCACCTGCAATGCTTCCGCAGGCAGCTACCAGCCAGGGTTTGGTATTTGTTGACAGGATTTTATCCCTTTGAGGTAAAACCCCATATACAGTGACATGTACATATTACCCATGCCTTTGAGATTTTTGATTTGTAATTGTCTTTTTTCATTCTTTGTTTTTAAAATATAGAGATCGGGTCTCTCATGTTGACTAGACTGGTCTCAAACTCCTGGCCTCAAGTGATTCTCCCTCCTCAGCCTCCAGAAGTGCTGGGACTGCAGATGTGAGCCACGCACTGGGCCACCTTTGGGTTTTCACAAGTGCATCTTCCATTGTAACTCGGACTCCAGTCAAGATGTAAAACATTACCCGTAACCCAGAAAGTTTCCTCATGCCTCTTCCAATCAATCCCTGCCTAGTCCCTGGAGGCAGCTGCTGCTTTGACCTCCTCCCCCAGATGATTTGCCTGTTTGGGATTCCATGAAGACGCTTCCTTCATGCAGCCCAGTGTTTCTAGATATATGTGTGTCACTGTGTGCGTTAGTCCTCTGTCCCTTTTTATTGTTGAGCGGTATTTCATTGTATGGGCATGTCACAGTTTGGTTATCCACTAGGTTGTTTCTCATTTTTGGTTATTGTGGGTAAAGTTGCTGTGAGCATTCCTGTATGAGTCTTTCTGTGAACTTGTATTTACACTTCTCTTGGGTAAATACCTAGAGGTGGAATTGCTAGGTCATGGGTAGGTGTATGTTTAGTTTTAGAAGAAATCTTTCGTTCTTTCACAGAGCGGATGTACCATTTTATCCCGCTACTAGCTGTATTAGTCAGCTCAAGCTGCCATAACAAAACACCATAGACAGAATGGCTTAGACAGCAGACATTTATTTTGGTACAGATCTGGAGGCTGGAAGTTCACCAACAAGGTGCCAGGTGCTCTTCCTGGCTGTGGGCAGCTGCCATCTTACTCTGTGCTCATGTGACCTTTGTGTGTGAATGGAGGGAGTAAAAGCTCTTTGTCATCTCTTTGTATAAGGACATTGGGCATGGCGACTCATATCTGTAATCCCAGCACTTTGGGAGGCTGAGGTGGGAGGATGGCTTGAACCCAGGAGTTTGAGACCAGCCTGGGCGAGATAGCAAAAGCTTGTTTCTTTTTTGTGTGTTTTTTTGTTTTTTTTTTTAGTTAGAGTCTCACTCTGCCACCCAGGCTGGAGGACACTAGCACGCTCCTGGCCACCGCAGCCTTGACCTGCTGGGCTCAGGCAATCCTTCAACCTCAACCTTCCAAGTAGCTGGATCTACAGGCATGTGCCACCATGCCTGGCTAATTTTTTATTTATTTATTGTAGAGATGAGGTCTTACCAAGTTGCGCAGCTGGTCTCGAACCAGAGGGCTCAGGCAATCCTCTCACCTCGGCCTCCCAAAGTGCTAGGATTATAGGCATGAGCCACTGTGCTTGACCCAAAGCCTCGTTTCTATTTAAAAAAAAAAAAGAAATTAATCTGTGAGAAACGATCACCTTTCCAAAATCAAAGGAGGACACAGAGACATGGATGCAGCAGAAATGACACTTTAAGGACGGTCTTGCAAGATCAGGTGTCTGGTGGGCAGGCACACCGAAGCAGGAAGAAACAGCACTTTTATCCCTAAAACGCACGTCTCTTTCCTGGTTCCTCATTGGAGGAATACTGCAGAAGTTACAGACTCTCCATATGATGTCTATGTGATATATTTTGATTGGCTGACAGAATCATTTTATTTGCATGTCCTATTTGCTGATTGGCTTACAGAATTACCATTCTGATTGGATCCCGCCAAAAGTTTAAACACGAAGCCCACCAAAGTAAAAAGCCCGTGAAAAGGAAGCCAAAGGAGCAGGAAGTAGACCAACACAAGAGAAGCACAAAGCATTTAGACACCATCTTGAGAACCCAAGGTAAGCCAGGCTCCAATCTGAAAATAAATCATCTTTCTTATTTCTCACAAATCCTATTGGATCAGGGTGTTATCGCCAGATCAGGTTCCTATGCCCACTGCCCAGAAAATCCCAAACTGATGTAGCCGTCGTACTGGAGAAAGAGTTTAAGATTGCACAGTGCTGAGTGAGGTGGGCGAGGGAAAGCTCTCAAATCTGCCTCCCCAGAGATTCAGAGAATAGGGTTTTTAAAGGGAACTTGGTGAGTAGAGGGGTCAGGGCTGTTGATGGGTTGATGATGTCGTGGGGACAGGGTGCTGAGACTGCCTTCCTCGCGGTCACAGAATGGTCGGTAGAGGACTTCCTGGTTTCTGGGCCTGGGTAGGGGTTGGGATCACCCAGAGTACAAAGTCTGAAACAGCTCTTAAATGCCATTCTTAGTTTTGACAATAGATGCTATCTATAAAACAAGTTCCATGACCATCAAGTACCACCTGAGCCATTATGGAGGTAGTCTAGGAGGAAGTCTAGGAGGTCTCACTGTGTTGTCCAGGCTGGTCTCAAACTCCTGGGCTCCATTGATCCTCCTGCCACTGCCTTAAGTGTTGGGATGACAGGCATAAGCCACTATGCCCAACCCAGACATGAAAGTATTTTTATCCCTGGAGATTGAAGCCACTTTGTCCTTCAACCAGGTTTTTGTTCTCAAGCAGTTTCAGGTTCATTGTTTAAGAAAATGCTCATCAGCCTTGCCCCTCCCCTAGGGGTCAGGACATGAGGGTGATTTTTTTTTTTTTTGAGTCGGGGTCTCACTCTGTTGCCCTGGTTGGAGTGCAGTGGCACCATCACGACTCACCGCAGCCTCCAACTCCTGCGCTCAAGTGATCCTCCTGACTCAGCCCCCTGAGTAGCTGCGACTAGAGGCGTGTGCCACCATGCCTGGCTAATAATTTATTGTAGAGACGAGGTCTCACTCTGTTGTCCAGGCTGGTCTCAAACTCCTGGGCTCCATTGATCCTCCTGCCACTGCCTTAAGTGTTGGGATGACAGGCGTGAGCCACTATGCCCAACCCAGACATGAAAGTAATTTTATCTAGGCTGTTGAAATCACTCAACCCTTATGACTTCATTTAACCTTAACCTCACTGGTCCCATCTCCAAATACTGCCACACTGGGAGTTAGGGCTTTGATATATGAATGTTGGGAGGACACAAACATTCAATACATGTCACCAGCCACGTATGACAGCTTCAGCTAGCATCCTTGCTAGCATTTAATTTTGTCAGGCGTTTTAATTTTAGCCGTTTTGGAGCGTGTACAAGGTTATTTCATTGGGGTGTCATTTTTCACTTCTGTGATGATAATGATAGTGATGATTTTTTTTCCATTTATTTATTGTGTTATTATACATGCAACATAAAGCTTACCATTTTAACCATTTTTAAGTATACAATTCAGTGGTATTAAATACATTCATAATGTTGTACAACCATCACCACCATCCATCTCCATGACTCTTTTCATCTTGCAAAACTGAAGCTCTGTACCCATTAAACAATAACTCCCCAGGCCCCCAGGCTCCAGCCCTGGAAACCATCATTCTGCTTTCTGTCTCTATGAATCTGACTTCTCTAGGTACCTTATGTAAGTGGACTCATACATCATCTGTCCTTCTGTGACTGGCTTATTTCACTTAGCACATCATCCTTAGCACAATGACAGGGTCATATGTCATATGTCAGAGTTTCCTTCTTTTTTAAAGCTGAATAAGATTCCATTGTGTGTATAGACTCCATGCTTCTCATCCAGTTATCCACTGATGAACAGAGGGGTTGCTTCCACGTTTCAGCTATTGTGGGTAAGACCGCTATAGACGTGGGTGTACAACTATCTCTTTGACACCCTTGATTCAGTTCTTGTGAGTATATACCCCAAAGTTAAATTGCTGGATCATATGGTAATTCTATCTTTAATTTTTTGAGGTGCTGCCATGACACTGTGGAGGGGCATTGTTTCACAATCCCACCGACACTGCACAGGATTTCAGTGTCTCTGCATCTTCACCCACTCTTGTTATTTGTTTGTTTGTTTGAATGCTAACTGGTCTAATGTGTGGGCAGTGGTATCCCACTACAGTTTTGATTTGCATGACCCTAATGATTAGTGATGTTGGACATCTTTTCATGTGCTTAATAACTATTTATATATCTTCTTTAGAGAAATGTCTATTCAAGTCTTTTATTTTGAAATCAAGTTTTTTTTGGGGGGGAGTTATTGTTGTCAAGTTTTAGGAGTTCTGTATATATTCTGCATAATAATCCCTTTTCAGATACATAATTTACAGATATTTTCTCCCATTATATGAGTTGCCTTTTTATTCTTTTGACAGTGTTTTTTGAGGCACAAAATTTTCAAATTTTCGCAAAGTTCAATTTGTCTATTTTTTCTCTGAATGCTTGTGCCTTTGGTGTCATATCCAATAAATCATTGCCAAATCCAATGTTGTGAAGATTTTGCCCTGTTTTCGTCTAAGAGTTTTACAGTTTTAGGTCTCACAATTAGATTTTTGATTTATTTTAAGGTAATTTTTGTATGTGGTGTTAGAGAAGGGTCCAATTTTATTCTTCTGCGTGTGGGTATCCAGTTTCCCAGCACAGTTTATTGAAAAGACTGTCCTATTTTCATTGAATGGCCTTGGCATCTTGTCAAAAACCATTTGACCATGACTTCTGGTTCTAAATGGCAGCATAGAAGCTGGCTGGCTTCATTCCTCCCCGCAGAAAACCAAAAGCAAATATACAGCTCTGAGATGATCACTGGCAATATCCCAGAACTCAAATATGAGGAAGAGACAGTTCCCAGGGTCACAGAGAAGTGAAAAACCCTGAGAAGAAGGTAAGAGAATTGGACTTCCATATCCATGTTGCCCCTCCCCGCAATCTTGCTGGCACCAAGTGCATGCAAAATTTCTCCCTGATTTATGGTTTCCACTTGGAAAAAGTGAGATTGAGGTGGGCAATCAGCTTCCCCACCATTTTGGGTTCTCTGGCAGGAGATCTGTCCCTGCCTTAACCCACAGGAAGCATTGAGAGTGTCTACAGGGAAAAATGCCCCTGGGGACAGCCAGAAAGAAAGGCGGGAGGTGAGACTACCATCCCCCACCCTGGAAACTCGGCTATGTAACTCAATCAAGAGAGATGCAAAGTCAGAGTGGCTGTTCAGGAGGACCACACTACCGGAAGTCTGTAACACTGGTCCCCTGGGCCTGAACTCCTAGCCAGCTTTTCCACATTGTTGGGTTTACCCCTTTGGGACCTCCCCCTTTTGGGATGGGTTGAGGCAAACAGGGGCTTAAGGTGACATCTAACCCTAAAGAGGAGGCAGAAACCTAGTGGAAGAAAAAAATAAATTCAACAAATAAATTACAAAGAATCTCTAGGCAAACATATCACCTAAAAACCGAAACAATCCAGAAAGAGAAGACTGGACTAAATAACTAATCCTTCATTGCAAAGACATAGAAGACCTCTGTAAGAAACAACAACAAACAGGAAACCATAACCTCATGAAACTGACACAGCAAGAACCCAGTGACTGACTCTAATAAGGCAGTGATACATGAGCTCTCTGACCAAGAATTCAAAATAGCACTTTTAAGGAAACTCAGTGATCTCCAAGACAACACAGAAAATCAATCCTGAAATTTATAAGAGAAGTTTAACAAAGAGATTAAAATAATTAAAAAAAAAACCCAGAATTCTTGGAACTGAGAAATATATTTGTTGAACTGAAAAACTTATTAGAGGCTCTCAACAGCAGAATGGATTAAGCAGAGGAAAGGATTAGTGAGCTCAAAGACAGGCAGGCTATTTGAAAGTACACAGTCAGAGGAGAAAAAAGAAAAGTTAGTGAAGATCACCTACAAGATATAGAAAATTGGCCGGGCTCAGTGGCTCAGCCTGTACCCCAGCACTTTGGGGAGCTGAGATGAGTGAATTGCCTGAACAACTTGGTGAGACCTCATCTCTACCAAAAAGAAAAAATTAGCTGGGCATTGTAGCACGCACCTGTAGTTTCGGCTACTTGGAAGGCTGAGGTGGAAGGATTGCCAGAGGCCAGCAGGTCAATGCTGGGATGGCTGTGAGCATGCCTGGGCAACAGAGTAAGACTCCAACTCAAAAAAAAAAAAAATATATATATATATATATATTTACGTCAAAAGACCAAATATAAGAGACTATGGGTATTCAAGAGGGAATTGTGCAAAAGTAAGGGGTAGAAAGTCGATTCAAAGAAATAATAAGCCAGGCTCGGTGGCTCAGCCTGTAATCCCGTGCCTTGGGAGGCTGAGGTGAGTGGATTGCCTGAGCCCGTGGGTTCGAGACCCGCCTGGGCAAGTAAGACCTCATCTCTACAATAAGTCAAAAAAAAAATTAGCCGGGTGTGGTAGCACGTGCCTGTACTTCCAGCTCCATGGAAGGCTGAGGCGGAAGGATCGCCGGAGCCCAGCAGGTCGAGGCTGCGGTGGCCGGTAGCGGCCACTGCACTCCAGTCTGGGCGATGGAGTGAGACTCCAATTCAAAAAAAAAAAAAAGAAAAAAGAAATAATAACAGAAAATTTTCCAATATTTGGGAAAGATATAAATATTCAGGTACTGAATATTCAGGAAGGTCAAAGAACACTGAACAGATTTTATCCAAATCAGAGTACCCCAAGTCATATAATAACCAAACTCTCAAAGGTCAAGGACAAAGAGAAGATCCTTAAAGCATCAAGAGAAAAGAAGTAAATAATATATAAAGCAGCACCAATTCCTCTGGTAACAGGTTTCTCAAAGGAAACCATACAAGCCGGAGGGAGTAGAAAACATTTTCAAAGTGCTGAAGGAAAAAAAAAAATCAGCTATTCAAGAATACTGTATTCAGCAAAGCTGTCCTTCAAATATAAGGAGAGATAAAGTTTTTTCCTGACAAACATAAGCTGAGAGAATCCACCACCACCAGACTAATCTCTCAAGAAATGCTAAAGAGAGTTCTTTACAGGAAAAACAAAACAAAACAAAAAAACCCAATAATAGGAAAAAAAAATTTGAAAATGATAATGCTAAGTACACAAACAAGCCCAGAATACTTTAACACTGTAATTGTGACATGCAGTCCACTCATAGCTCTAGAATGAAACCTAAAAGATAACTCTATCAAAAATAATAATAGCTATAGCAGCCTGTTAAGGTGTAAGCAGCATAAAAATATATAAATCAAGGCAACGAAATGTCAAAATGCATAGGGGGATGGAGTTAAAGCGTAGAGTTGTTTTTTTTCCTCCATTTTTCATTTGTTTGTTTCTATTTCTCTTGTGATCTAAGATTAGATGCCCTCTCTTTAAAATAACTTGTCATATATATGAGATTTAAAAAATAAGCCTCGTGGTAACCATGATGCAAAAACCTATAAAAGATTCACTAAAAATAAAAAACAATGACTTAAAACATAGTACCAGAGAAAATCACTTAGCCGCAAAGAACAATAAGAAAGGAAGTTACAAACTAACCAGAAAAGAAGCCCCAAAATAGCAGCAGTAAGTCCTTACTTAATAATAACACAGTGTAAATGGTTTCAACTCTCCGATTAAAAGGCACAGAGGCTGAATGGATAAAGAAGCAAGACTCAACTATACGCTGCCTACAAGAAACTCACTTCACCTATAAAGATACACACAGGCTGAAAGTAAAGAATTGAGACATTCCGTGAAACTGGAAACCAAAAAAGAGGAGTCGTTATACTTAGATAAAATAGACTAAAAGTCAAAGACTATAAAAAGAGACAAGGAAGGTCACTATGTAATGATAAAAGGGTCAATTCAGCAAGGGGATATAGCAATTATAAATATCTATCTATGCCCCTGACAATAAAGCTCTCATGTATAAAGCAAACGAACAGATCTAGAGATACAGACTGCAATACAAGAATAGTAGGCGATTTCTTTTTTTTGAGTTGGAGTCCCACTCCGTCGCACCGACTGGGGTGAGTGGCACGCTCCCAGCCACCGCAGACTTGACCTACTGGGCTCCGGCGATCCTTCCGCCTCAGCCTTCCAAGTAGCCGGAATTACAGGTGCGCACTACCATGTCCAGTTAATTTTTGATTTATTGTAGAGACGAGGTCTCGCCAAGTTGCCCGGGTGGGTCTCGAACCCGCGGGCTCAGGCAATCCCCTTGCCTTGGCCTCCCAAAGTGCTGGGATTACAGGCTGAGCCACTGAACCCGGCAAGTAGGAGATTTCAACGCCCCGCTCTCAGTAAAGGAGAGATCATCCAGAGAGAAAATTAACAAGGAAGTCTCAGAATTAAGCCGCACACTAAACTGAATAGGTCTAACTGACATTTACAGATCATTTTACCCAGCTGCTGCAGAATGTACATTCTTTTCATCAGCACATAGCATATTCTCCAGAACGGACCGTATCATAAGCCACAAAAAGTCTCAACAAATTCAAGAAAGAAGAAATCATATTATCTTTTTTGACTACAGTGGAATAAAACTAGAAGCCAACAATAAGAGGCACCCCAGAAATGACACAAATACATGGCAACTAAACAACATGCTCCTGAATTACCCATGGATCAATGAAGAGATTGAGAAGGAAACTTAAATTTTTTTGAAACAAATGAAAAGAAAATGCAACATACTCAAATCTATGGGATACAGCAAAATTAGTACTGAGAAGAAACTTTATAACAATAAACACCTATGTAAAAAAAGTAGAAAGACTTCAAATAAACAACCTAATGTGCCTCAAGGAGCTAAAAAGCAAGAACAAACTAAGCCCAAAATTAATAGAAGGAAGGAAATAGAAAGATCAGAGCAGAAATAAATGAAATTGAGACAAAAAATACAAAAGCTCAATGAAGTAGTGAGTGGGTATTTTGGAAAAATAGACCACATTGACAAACCTTTAGACTAACTAAGAAGAAAAGAGGGAAGACCCAAATAAACAAGATCAGAAATAAAAAAGGAAACATAATAAGTAAGACCACAGAAATACAAGGAATCATTAGAGACTATTACAGACTACTGTACACCAACAAATTGGATAAATTTCTGGGCATATACAACCTTCCAAGACTGAACCATGAAAAAAATAGAAAACCTTAACAAATCAATAAGGAGTAATGAGGCTGAAGCTGTAATATAAAGTCTCCCATTCAAGAGAAACCCAGGACCTGATGGCTTTACTGCTGAATACCACCAAACATTTAAAGAAAAGCCAACACCAGTGCTATTCATACTGTTCAAAAAATTTAAACTTGTTTACAAAGCAAGCATAACCCTTATACCAAAACCAGACACAAAAGAAAAATGAAATTATAGACCAATATCATTGATACACAGATGTGTAAACCCTCAACAGAGTACTACCAAACTGAATTCAACAGCACATAAAAAGATCATTCATCATGACCAAGTGGGATTTATCCCAGAGATGAAAGGGTGGTTCAACACACACAAATCAATAAGTGTGTTAAATCATATCAACAGAACCAAGAATAAAAACCATACGATCATTTCAATAAATGCTAAAAAAAAAACGCCAATAAAATTAAACATCCCTTTATGATAAAAACCCTCAACAAATTGGATATAGAGGGAAATATCTCAAAATAGTAAAGGCCATATATGACAAACCCACAGCTAACATCCTACTGAATGGGGAAACATTGAAAGCCTTTCTCTAAGATTTGGAAGAAAACAAGAATGCCCACTTTCATCATTTTTATTCAACATAATAGTGGAAGTACTGGCTAGAGAAATTAGGCAAGAGAAAGAAATAAAGAACATCCAAACTGGAAAGAAAGAAATCAAATTAACCTTGTTCACATATGACATTATTTAATACTTAGAAAAACCTACAGACTCCACCAAAAAACTATTAGAACTGATAAACAAATTCAGTAAAGTTACAAAATCAAAATATAAGAATCAATAGCACTTATGTAGGCCAACAGTGAACAATCTGAAAAAGAAATCAAGAGAGCCATCCCATGTACAACAGCTACAAAGAATATAAAATACCTACAAATTAATTTTTTTTTTTTTTTTTGAGTTGGAGTCTCACTCTGTCGCCCAGACTGGAGTGCAGTGGCCGCTCCCGGCCACCGCAGCCTCAACCTGCTGTGCTCAGGCGATCCTTCCGCCTCAGCCTTCCAAGTAGCTGGAACTACAGGCGCACGCTACCACGCCCGGCTAAT
>CAUYQG010126299.1:0-12822 GCA_963574415.1 Tarsius wallacei | reverse complement strand
AGTGTGTGTGTGTGCGCGCGTGTGTGTGTGTGTGTGTGGGTGGGTGGGTGGGTGTTTAAATCTATTCAGCTACCAAAGGAATTTTAATTGAAGAATTTAATCCATTTATATTCCAAGTTCTTATTGGTAGGTAAGGGTTTACTGCTGCCATTTTGTTACTTGTTTTCTGGTTGTTTTGTAGATCCTTTCTTTTTTCCCTTTCTTACTATCTTCTTTTGTGGCTAAGTGATTTTTCTCTAGCAGTATGTTTTGATTCTTTACTATTTATTTTTAGTGCTTCTATTGTAGGTTTTTCCTTTGTGGTTACCACGAGGCATACAAAAAACATCTTATAGTTATAACAAGTTATTTTAAACTGATAATGACTTAACTTTTATCACAAAATGTATCAAAATAAACTCTATACTTTAGCCTCCCCCTCCCCCTTTTAGTTATTTCCAAGCCAGAAGGTGGCTCCATGCCAGCACTTGGGCTTTGTGGAAAACCCAGCTGACGATCTGGGCCTTCCTGTGGATGGTGTCCCGTGTGACACTATGACATTGGCCAGTCTGTGGTACATAGTATCCCTGGTTCAGAGTGCTGAGTAGCCTCTTGCTGTGATCGGCACCCTTCTCTGTCCCCAAGTCACCTCAGGTGGTTCCTGACACTCTCAGTAGTTCTTGTGGGATGGACTAGAGTGTGCTTCTCATGAAGATTCTTTGACCAGTGAGGAGATCAAATGTCTACCTCTGAGTTCCTCCTTTACCCCTGCAACTGTGGGTCAAGGAAAACCCTCTGCGGTGATGTTACATTGGCCTGGGGGAGGGAGTGCACAGTCTGAAATGACCGTTTCTTTTACCGTCATGGCTTCTCTCAATTCTGTGTGCCTAGGAGATACTGCTGTTTCTCTCCTGAGTTCTGGTGTATTTAGGGATTCCTTGCCACTGGGGATGCCAAAGGGGACTCCTTGCATTTCTTGTCATGGAACGGTTTCTGGTTGTATTTTTGTGGGCAGAATGATGCCAGGGGATTGTCTATTCCACTGTCTTGCTGACATCACTTGGAAACTTTCCTTTTGGATAATGTTAGGTTTATAGAAAAGTGGCAGAGATAATATAGTTCTTTTATCCTCACTTGCTCTTTTATTTCTCACTTAGTTTCCCCTGATGTTAATATCTTACATCACCGCAGTATATTGATTAAAACTAAGGAACCAACATTGGGAATCACTAAACTCCAGACGGTATTTGGATTTTACCAGTTTTTCCACTTGATCTTTTTCCAAGGTCAAATCCAGGAAGCCACACTGCATTTAGCTCAACAGGCTTTTAGTAAATATTGGGATTCAAGGCTTGGCCTCTGTCTAGAAATGGGATGCAGATATTCTGTGCTGTCCCTACCTCCCCAGGTAGTAGTCATGCTGAATGGGGTAAAGTGAAGGGCATCTTAGAGGAGGAAGGTTGTCAGGCTACTCCTGGGCCTTGGGACCATCAGTACATTGATGGGCCCTTCCTCGGCAAGCAGCACTGTGCTTTCAGAAGCAGGAATGAGTGGGTGCTGGGGCCTTAGTCTTTAGCAAAAGGCAGAGCTTCCTGAGGGAAAGTGCCTTAAGTGAAAAGGAAAAAGATTTGTACTATTTAAGTTTGGCTATCTCTGAGTTAAAGAAAGCTAAACTTTAGTGCAAGCCTTTTTTTTTTTTTAAGAGTCAGGGTCTTGCTTTGTCACCCAGGCTGGAGTGCAGTGGTGCAATCATAGCTTACTGCAACCTCAAACTCCTGGATTGAAGCGATCCTCCCACCTCAGCCTCCCGAGTAGCTTGGGATTACAGGTGCATGCTACCACACCTGGCTAATTTATTTTTATATTTTTTTAGAGACAGGGTCTTGCCAACTTGCCCAGTCTGGTCTCAGACTTCTGGGCTCAAGTGATTCTCCTGCCTCAGCTTCCTAAATAACTGGGATTACGGCCATGTGCCACAATGCCCAGCTAAGCTTTAAGAACATTTTTTAGAGATGGGGATCTCTCTATGTTGTCCAGGCTGGTGTTGAACTCCTGGCTACCATGCCCGGCTCAAGACTTCTTAGATAACTTTGTGAATCTCTGAGAGGGGAACAGAGAACATAGTGTTTCCCAAATTTAGTTTTCCACCGAATCTCCTATCTTTTGGTAAGTTTTTTCGGAAACAGTTCAATATCTGTTCATTTTGCCTAAAACCATAGTTTGGAATTAATAGTTAAATGGTAATTAACTAGATGGCAAGGATGAATGTGAAGGGAGGACCCACACTAGCAAAGCAAAATAGACTCGAAGCGAAACCCAATGCACAGAGTATTTCCTGTTAGGGTCCAGCACAAGAGAAAAAGCACATCCTTTAAACACAATTAAAACTGGCCTTCAGAATTTCATTTTCTTTTTTTCTTTTTTTGAATTGGCTTCTCACTCAGTCGCTGGCATACAGTGGCATGCTCATGACCACCGCAACCTCAACCTGCTTGCCTCAGGTGATCCTTCCACATCAACCTGGAACTACAGGCACGCGCCACCACACCTGGCTAATTTTTTTATTTATTGTAGAGACGAGAGCTTGTCAAGTTGCCCAAGCTGGTCTCGAACCCGTGGGCTCAGGCAATCCTCTCACCTCGGCCTCCCAAAGTCCTGAGATTATAGGCATGAGCCACCAGAATTTCCTCATTTTCTTTTAACAAGAAATGGAAGTGCTGGTTATCTTACATTTCCTTTGGCTCTTAAAATGGAGTCAAGCAAATCTTAAACCATTTAGGAAGCCTAGTTTAAAATGTTGAAGAGTATGATGGCTCTGTCGTCTTGAACTTAACTGTGTCAGTATCAGAGTTTGCTTGAGTTATGAGTATTCTGACTTGAGAATGTCTGTATTTTTGAGGTGCTTTTGTGGAGTATTGACAGGGGCCATTGGTGGGCTCCCTCAAACCTTCTGTTGGGGAATAGGATGTCACGGAGCAGAGCAAGAGCTTGTGATAAGGAAGAGGCTGAAGATAGCAAGGCCTTGTGTCCTCCAAAAAGGTGAAGATCCCTCTGTGACTGGACTAAGAGTTCTCCAGGGGAAGTGACACAGATCCTCCCACCACGTCCTTCCCATCAGGGCTTCTGGTAAAGAGTGATGAATGGACCCCAGGAGAGCAAAGCCCTGCAAGGGAGTGACAAATACTGGTCTCCGACCACCATTCTCTGCTCCGGGTGCTCCCACAGACCACTCGGACACAGGCAGAGGCTGCTTGTCAGAGTCAGGCTAGATCTGGGGTAACATCTGCAACTCCTTTTACCTGTCCAGTGAGGTACCAGGATATGTGGCAGAATGGGTGCTGGAGGCAGTATCCGGCCCAACGTGGCAGACTCTTTGGATCTGTATTAATGACAGCCTCTCCTGGGAATCAGCAGTCCAGGCTGGGATGCTTTATTTCCTTCCAAAATGGTGGCATGTGTACTCCTAGTTATGTGTAGCACCAATGCAGGTGTCAGCTTTCTTTTTTTTTTTTTGCCCCCAGAGTGGCTGGAGGCTTGGCAGGATGCACAATCACATGGTCTTCAGATCTTCTAAAAGCTGATTTTCCTGGGTCTAATCCCATGTGCATTGGATACAATCTATGATCATTATTTACTCAGCTCCCACTGGTGTTGAACTTCCTGAGAAACTTAAAGAAGAATTAAAATATACACACACTCCCCCCGCTTAGATGGAGCCAAATACTAAACCAGATTAGTCCTTCGTGGTCACCTTGTCTTCAGGATTAAAAGGAAAAGAAAGCAAAAGAGCAGATTCTGGAATTCTGAAAACGTTCCCCACTGGGTCTTAAGAGGCCGGCGTGCTTGAGGACAAAGGTTGACAGTGAGTGCCAAGTAGGTGCTGGCTCGTGGTCCCTGCAGGGCTGGCCCACTGCAGCTTCTTGGTGTTGTTAAAAATGGGTCTCTTGACCTTTTGTGCCTGGGTGCACTAGGAGCTCAGATGTGCGTGAACAAGGTTCAAGGCCTCTCAAGTTCAAGTCACTGGCAGGCGGTCTGGAGAGAAGACCTGGAGTTTCCAAATGTGTGAGGTCATGAGAGGCAAAGCCTCATTCCATGAGACTGTGAAGTCATGGGCATCTGAAGGCTTGCCCTGTTGCTGAGCAGAACAATGGCACCTTCAGTTTGTCCCCTGTCTGGGATGACAAGGCAGTGGGGACCCCAGGTCCTCTCCCGGTCTCAACCTTGGACACAGGTTCTGATGACATTTACGATATTGATTAGAAGCTTGCCAAAATCAGAGCAACATCCCTGCCAAGGGTGCATTTAGTTTTTAATTATTAAAAATACACCCCGAGACAGAAATTCCAGGACACCTCAGTGACCTAGAAATTAGTTCCAAGGTCATTCTGCTTCTTCCCTGTACATGACTTTCTCTTGACATGTCTGAGTCAACTTGGATCTCCCAAATGTTTTGAGGGAAAGTAGACTAGGGTCTGTCCTGCTCTGGGAGGGAGGGAATTTAGCAAGTTGCATCTTTCCGCGAAAGCGGCCTGTGGGTTGGATGTGATTGGCTGGAGAATAGCAGTCATCACGACTTATCTTACCATTTCCCCAGGAGAGTGAGATTATCTTCCCATAACATTTCGCTCATCCTGTTGGCACTAACTTGTAATTCAAGTGCGAGAGGTGTATTTTGTTTCCAGCTTACACAAACAAGGAGTCAGAGGGTGATGGTGAGGAAATGCCACCGGAAAACACAGTTCCCCTTCTGCAGGAACTCAGAATGTGTCACTGAACCTCAAGGCGAGAAGGATCTTTGCTTCCAAGCAGCTAATAGCAACCCTGCCTCCCATCTGCTGAGGACTTACCATGTGATCCCGTTCGGGTCATCCAAGCACATTTCCCCCATAACCCGGTAAGGCAGGTACCACTTTTCAGATGACAAAACCAAGACTTCGGGGTGAGGCAGGGACCCAGATCATGCGGCTGCACCTGTCTGCAGCGTGGTCCTCAAGTATCAGGAGGCACATGGCCTCCTCAGGTGTGGCCAAACTGGCTGTTGCTGTTAACTCAGGATTTGGGATTAATTGCTGGAGCTGCTCCCATTTCCACAAATCCCCAGGTTGCAGGCTACAGCATCCACTTAAAGGGAGGCCCCAGGCCAGCAGCATGGCTGCACTGGCACCTGTCAGGAATGCAGAGTGCCAGGGCCCCGGGAGCCAAGGGCTACATGCTCCCCTGACAGTTGCAGGCGTGTTGAAATCTGGGAAGCACTGCCCTCTGCCACGATGAGGGCTATGTCCTTCACATGGTCCCTTCCCTCTTGTCTAATTTTCCTGGTCATTTTATGTTCTCTAGAAGTTAGTTTTAGAAGGTCACAATGTCTCAAAAATGTCTTACCAAGAAGTATTAATGGCCGGGGCACTGGAAGCCTGACATGTGGCTTCGAACTGCTTTAGAGAAATCAAGAAAACTTCAAACATCTAAAAAATGATGAATTTCAGATTCATAGTATATCTGCTTCAGCCACATGTTGACCGACTGAGACCTGGGGGTCTTTGCAGTCCCGGAACTTGGTTCTTGCTGGGTTTTGCATCACGGCCACGTCCCCAGGGCCTGCAGGACGGTGTGGGCCACCCTTGGTACAAGCCTCGTCGCCAGAGGAAAAAAGTGAGACCCAAGCTGTCAGCAGCTCCAGTTCCTGCCAAGCCCTATTTGCCTGCCTGCCTGCCAGGATGCCACAACTGCACTTGGGGACTGTGACAGCTACTGAACATTAAATTCTAGGTACAGGGAGCCGTGGCAAGCTGACCTTGCTCAGGGAGGACTCTCAAGACACTTTGTCTTGAGATTCAGAATCCATTTCGAGAAGAGATAATGAGCCCATGGAGAGGGGGCTGCCTCTTCTCCTCAGCCCGCCATACCCCACATGTGGGTCCCATTCTGGCCTTTCCAGGTAGCCCACAGTTGTGCAAACCACTCCAGAACTAGGAGTGGAAACACTGCGAAGGGGGTGGACTCGGAGGGCAGGCGGGCTTTGTCACAGGCTATGTGGACCTGGGCTTGTATAGTGTCCTGGTTCCTGCAAAGGGGCAACATGAAAATATCGAAGACAATGAAGCCTCACTAAATGCCGCTTGCCACTTCTGCCCCAATTTTAATACTTTGAACCCGGTGTTAAAAAATTATTCAGGGTGGCTTCAATTTTGGCAGACGGGCATTACTTTTGTGTCCATGTAAGCAGTACTGCATCTTTGTCGTCTGAAGCAGAGTTTGAATCCTGGTTTTAGGACTTGGACAAAGTGCTTACTCCAAGCCATAACTTTTTAAAATTGCAGGTTTGGTGTATTAAATGCTTGCTTTTGTCACTTATACTATATACAACACACAGCTTAAAGGACACCTGCATGCCCACCCACCATGGAGGCAGCGTGTTCCCAGCTGTCGGGTGAGGTGTGGAACTCCTGCCGCCCAGCTCTCCAGGAACTCAGGGCCTGAGTGGCGATGCGCCTGGCCCAGGACAGGCGACACAGAGGGCCAGACGCTCACTCCACACAACTGAAATGTGCCTTTTCTCCAATGTCTCCATTTTCCAGTGGCCGTACTACTTCCAGAAAAGTAAATGGCTAATGGATTGACCTATGATGGCCTCGTGCTTTGCAAATGTACTTCATTTTAGGAGACTTGCTTGAATACCTTCTTATCTGCACCCCTACAGCCTCACCTATGAATTGTTTTAAAGGCCACAGCATGGAGCACAAGCCTATTTTTCTAGCTAATGCCTAACATGCACGCCCAATTGGCGTGACCACCTGCCAGTGCCCTGCCTGGAGACAGAACAACAAAATTAATCCCAGGAAGCTTGTGGGGGCGCTGCTCAAGGCAATCCCTGGATTCCTTGGGGAAGGGAAAGGACAGACGCCGCAGGTTCAGTCATCCGATCCGATGACACCGTCAAACATTTCAGAACTGACACAGTTGAAAATATTTTATTTTGAACTTATATAAAATAGTCATGTACAAAAACGTACATAATGTTTTTCATTCCATTTACATTTTTTAAAAGAACAATGGTAATTTCAAACGCTTTCTGCTTACATGTCACACAAACATTGCTCTGGGCCCACATTATGTACTAAAACTTTACCGATTTCTGGAGCTTTTCATGACTATATAGGTGTTTTCAGATGGAGAGTTAGATCTGCTGAGCCCGTTTCTCAAGCCATACATGTGGCCACAACTGGCCGGGTTCCAGGAATGGCTTTCTAGAGACAAAGCTGTAATTCCACAGCAGTATGAAGTGGCATGTGTCCACAGACGTTCGTCTCACATAGGTGTCTGTGTACGTCTGACATTCTGATCTCAGCCTGGATCCATCCATCTGTCATTAGGTTCAGGGTGGAGGAACACAGATGCCCACGGGGCACAGGCTCTGTCCGTGTGGGAGAGTGGCCATGCCACCACGCAGTGCCCGACATCCATGTGACTCTGGTGTGGAGTGTGCAGTGCTGGCCACCCTTGGAAGTGGTGCCCATGTGTACAATTTGAAGAAACAAAAATGTGCAAGCATGTTTAGCCAGTCTACTTTTAAGTGCATTTTGAGGGTCAAGTGGGAAAAACAGGAAAACGGAATTATTGAAGGAAAGGAAAGCACTTAGTTTCTCCCAAACGTGAGCTTTATATAAGGAAACACTGCCTTGACATTTCGGTACGGTTTCGTCCCCCTTATTGACTTAACTGAGTGGATACTGAAAAAGAGCATCACAGAGGTGCTAACCTTGGTGCAGAAACCACCTCCCCACTGGGGGAAAACCATCCCCAGGATGTTAAGAAGAGCTCACTTGAAAACAAAGTCGAATGGAGCCTGTGACCAGCTTTACAACGCAGTGTTCAACTATCAATACACCATCAACAGCACTAAGACCTGTAAGAAAATGGCATCTTCAGCAGATTTTAAATCTCTAAAAAAATCTAATCAGACTTTAAGATGTGAGTGTTCATGTAAATCTGTGATCAGTTCTGGATACCAGGTCCAATTCTGTCTCCCAAGAAGCAGGCAACCCCCAGACAGAACCAACTTAATCAGCATAATGGCCACGCCTTTATTCTGATAATAAACCTAAATATTCATCTTACAAGGAATTCCAAGTTCAACCACACCCACAAAAGCTCAGCCCTCTGGGGGGTCCCATGACTGCGGGTCTCAGGACATCCTAGTGCAACAGTTATGACACAAACACAGCCCTGAGGCATTTGTCCTGGGCTGGAAGTGTCATGCCTGGGAGCAGCCACACTCGCAGGAGGCTCATCCCCACCACCCAAGCGTTGCATCAGGATGAGGCAAGCAAAAATTACACTGATGTTACAGAGACCTCACCGATCCCTGCCCTGGCAACAAAGAATCATCTTTAGACTTCAAACTGGCTACCACAGGAAAGGAATCTTCCCCATAGCACATGATGCATTCTAGCTGGCAATTTAAAAAATCAGTACTCCAGTTTGAAATTTGATTGGGTCTTTCATGGAAATTTTCCCTGAGTTGGGAGATCACCAAGATTGTGCCAGCTTTTTTTTTTTTCTTCCTGACAGGACAGGACAAGCTTCTACTATCTTGAAAAACTTCTAAGCAGGCCCTTATCCTAAACATTCTAAACCCCGCACCTCCATGTCGCAGAAAGTAAAATCCAGACTAAATGATTCAAAGATGAAACATGGTGATATCACACTTAACAGAAACATCTGTTTCAAGGTTTACTCCAGACAGGACCCAGTAACAGCAAGTGCTTGTGAAAACTGCAAGCCTTTGCCGTCTCTAATTCTTATCTCACAATCAGGTTTACTTAGGCTTTACCTCTACTTATCGTTATTAAATACCTCTTGACATTTATTTTGTTGGCATGTGCTAGTCAACACATACACATTCCCAAGAGAGCAAAGAAAGAGCCCCAGTCCAGAGCATTCTGTCTGTGTGAAGCCAATTAAGACACTGCCTCTAGTGCCCTGAGCTGCTGGGCCGCAGAGATGGTTGCCAGGGAAACAAATTTGCCTTGGCAGAGCTGGAAGCCACTGAATAACCACACCTTCAAACAGGAGCTAGTGTAGACAGACTTCCCCTGCATGGGCTGTGTTCCATGAAGAATATAGCTGAGTAGAATGTACGGAGGAAAATATGACATCCCATACACCACTTATTTTACTATAACTTGATGTTTTCTTTTATTGAATCACACAAATTTGGAAATTCCTGAATAAATCTTTTGGTGAATTCACCTTTGGCAGAAATAACAGATTTCAGAACATTTTTAGTATCTTCTCATTTATATGTAGCTTAAAAAAATTCCGTAGCGTCTTTTCCCAAAACAATACTTTTAAACAGATGTGCTTTAAAAGTGAACTGGTAATGATTTGATTTTGATAGCTTATTTAAGAGAACACCTACTTTAAAAGGACAGGCTAGACACGTATTTCACTTAGAAAACACAATTTTTGGTCATGTGAATGATTCATGTTCAGATTTCAAAAATAGAAAATGTCCTAAAGTGCATCATTTTATTTATAATATCACTCCTTGAAATTATAGCGATCTGCAATGTAAACAGTAGAGCCAAGAATTCCAAACTCTATTTTTATGTACATCGAAGCCTGTGGGATTATGTACCGTCTTAAAGCGTGTGGATTCAAACCAGAGCACTTCCAATACACAGTGCATGCTTCATATGATGATTTTTAAGAGTAAACCTAAAGGTGTCTCTGCCCCCGTCCCCACCCTAAACCACTTTCAGCTGACATAGGAGAGCAGCTGCCTCACTCCAGCAGCAGAAAATGGGGCTGCAAATCAGTCTTCCCCGCCAGTCTCTCATGACCCTTTTCAAAAGCTGACAAGGGTCAGTAGATTTTTACGCTCTCTTTCTTTTCTCGTTTCTATTAAACAAGACAAGAATGTACCTTTTAAGAAGGCAACTCTCCCAACACAGGCGGGCATCCCTGCCGACCTGTTACCTGGCAGCACTGTGTTCAGAGGGCAGTGCTGCCACAGCGGGCGAGCGACACCTGTGTCAGCCTCACAAGCACAAAGAGGGGCCCAGAACCCATGTTCCTCAGTGCAGACACACAAGGGTAAGAAAGTAACCACAAATCACAAAGTGATGTTAAGCACACTGAAGAGATGACATGGTGTCTTAAATTCCCTGGTCCCTCTGAAATGTCTAATATAGACAGACAGCTTTGTGACACAGTCTTCGAAAAAATTGTAACTGGCCACACATCATATTTTTTTCTTTTTATACACAATCTCGAGAATAGTATGATTTAGATTCTGCCTCGGGCTGAGCTCTGAAGGCTACATTAACTCATCACTTTGGGGATTTTAGTGCAGGTTTGCTTTTCTTAAACCCTGGTAAGTATGCAGGAGGCTACGAACACAGGCTCCCTCTCTCCCATGATCTTCTACAGTTAGACTAAGGATTGAGTGAGACCCTTGGTGTTTGGCTAGTGTCACCACAAAAACTCGACCCAAACAGGCTGCCATGAACATGCTGGCCTTGTTCTGCGTTGGATGTTAAAGCCTGGGACTGATAAGTGCAGTCCGTGTTTAGGAAGGAGCCTCCGGGATCTTCACCCAGTGACCTGATCTTTCACTCAGCATGAGCACAGCTGCGGCTAGGATCCCTCTGTCCTCGGCAGACAAGCTGGTCTGAGTCAGGGTTGACATTCTTTGTCAGCTGAGAAAGTCCTGAAGAAACACACCCTCAGATGAATGACTGCCCTGCTATCATGGGCAGATGCAGCATTCATCTACCTGAGAGCCGAAGGGGAGACAGTTGACACGTGCGGGTAAGGCGCGGTGCTGTGGGAAGGTCACTAGAATGGCCAAGGCGGTACCAGGGGCTCCGGCACGCGCTCACCCGGACCGGGTGCAGGAGCCCGGCCCTCCACAGCACGCCTGCTCTAAGAGTCAAGTCCTGAGCGCGTTTTCATCACAGTTAGACAGAGAACAGTCTCCCGTTTCTCAGTCATCCAGGGAAGAGCAGTGTCTACTTGGTCGATGAGTGTGTCTAATGCAGTGATTCATCTCTGCTAGTGTCAGCAATGCCCCACTGAGCGGGGGGTGTGCCGGTGTGTGTCTGTGTGTGTTTTCACACAGGCATGCACAGGAATCTTGACCTTCCAATGACAAGATTCCCAAGTCAGGTCACACTGTTTTGCTCCACGTAGCCAGTCTCTAAGGCAGGCCACAGCAACAGGAGCCCGACCCGCTGGCCCAGGGCAAAAGGGCCGTGTGCTTCCAGAGACAGTGCCCACGCTACCTTCAGAGCTGCTCTTTATCCGGGAGGCAGTGACTTCCCGCATCCGCCCAGCCCCGGCCCTTCACATGGACTTGGAATCAGCGTCCCTCTTGCTGATAAGCACCTCCAAGAGCCTCAGTTTCGCCTTTATGTGCTTGTACTCGCTGTACTCGTCGGCCATGGGAGCGCGGTCTTCCTTCTGGACGTTCCTGACGGAAATAAAGAAGAAGGGGGCTGACTCATTTTCTGTCTCTCCAGGACGATGCCGTCTATCAGGCAAACCATCATCATGTGGAAACTGGTGGTTCATCAGCTTGCAGAATCAGTGTTGCTGAGGGGCACTTGGTCACAAGGTGAGCTGGATTTCAATAAGTAATGAAATTCCTGCAGGCACTCGCAGTTGAGTTTTTATACAGTTAATCTGGCAACTTGTAAATGATATAAAGGCTAAGAAATGCAGAAATTTCCTCTCTGCTGAGTATGAATTCACGCTAAGAGTTCCCATACACTGAAATCCTTTATTCTTACTTAATGTTTTCTCATTCTTACATATTTCCTCTAATGAGCCATTAAATTTCTAATTAGCAACTGGTACACCCACAGGTTCCAGGGTTTTCAAAAAGTTAATACTCCTACTTATTATAAAATTAGTCTTCGAGTTTAGTAGCTGGATTGTGTAATACTAATAAGCCTTTAGAGTTTGCTGAGTCATTTTATAAGCACCATATTTACAGGCACGAGTACTTGAGAGCTTATGATGGGCCACACCTTGTGCTAAGCACCGTGGGGCCACGTTTCATGGGATCCTCACAACACCTCGATAAATGGGGCTGTTTTCCGCATCCTGCGCACGATGGACCCAGGGCAGGCAATGAGGGTCTCCACCCCTGCTCTCAGCCACTGTGCAGGGCGGGGCTGCTCCAAGTTTCACTGGGAAACTGCATGTGGCAAATGTTCCAACACAGGCTTCCTTTGTTATTATTAAAAGGCCAGTGTGGGCAAGGGGGATAGTGTGGGGCTTAATCTGTTCCATGGACAAAAAATAAACTGATTTCATCCATGCCTTGCCTTGCTCTAGGAAAAGATTCTAGTAGCTTCTCAGCAGGGGACAGGATGAGGCCAGGCGTCCAGCACCTGGGACATCTGCTCCAGGTGCTAGGGACTCTTGGAACTGCTGGTGGAATCAGGTCTTATACCATCATAAGGCCCTCACAGTTCTACACTTTATGACAATGATTAAGTTAATTTCTACCATTTATACTTCCTTAAGACTTGTTGGGTTACATAATTTTACACAGTTCCTCCTCACATATAGGATATCTGTATGTAAAGTGACTAATAATATAAAAAAAAGGATAAATGAACAAACCAAAAATATGCTTAGACAAATGATTGAGGCCAGCCAGGCGCGGTGGCTCAAGCCTATAATCCCAGCACTTTGGGAGGCCGAGGAGAGGGGATTGCCTGAGCCCAGGGGTTCGAGACCAGCCTGGGCAACTTGGTGAAACCTTGCCTCTACAGTTAAAAAAAAGAAAAAATTAGCTGGGTGTGGCAGCACATGCCTGTAGTTCCAGCTACT
>CAUYQG010126298.1:0-16960 GCA_963574415.1 Tarsius wallacei | reverse complement strand
CTGACCTAAGAGAACATATTTTCTAGAAAACTTACATTCTCAAATATTTAATAAAATAACTTTCCTCTAATTTTTAGATCGACAACATTTCTCTCAGCAATCCCTTTTATCCATTCCGAGGCTGAGAATTTAAAATTCTGGTTTTGACCATAAAAATCCTAGAAGAAAACCTAGGGAAAACTCTTCTGGACGTCAGCCTAGACAAAGAATTTGTGGCTAAAACCCCCAAAGCAGATGCAACAAAAACAAAAATAAGTTAAATGGGACTTAAACTAAAATCTGTACAGCCAAAGAAGTAATCAACAGAGTAAATTTAGGCAACCTGCAGAATGGGAGAAGATATTCGCAAACTATACAGGGTCTGACAATTAAGCTCATGAACTTGCCACCATGTGCTTGTATTGACCGCATTGTGCAAACAACTCGATGAGGTTTCATAACCTTGATATTCCAGTGTCTCACAGTTGTGTTTGTGTCAGTGTGTGGCAGTGTCTTGCTGAGTGGCATTCGTTATTGTTGTTGCATGTTCTTGTGTGCTGTCACGAGAAGGTTGGGGCTTGAATTAAAGCAACAAACAAACATTAAATTTCTTGTTAAACTTGGCAAGAGTGGAAGTGAAATCAGGGACATGTTAGTCTTTATGGGGATAATTCCATGAGGAAAATGGCAGTGTATAATTGGATTGAATATTTTTCTGAGGGGAGAGAACACATCAATGATGAACAGAGGTCAGGATGACCAGTAATGAGCAGAACTGACGAAAACATTGCAAAAATTTGTCAAATTGTGTGCAAAATTGTTGGCTGACTGTGAGAAGCATAGCAGACCAAATAAACATCAATAGAGAAACAGGAAAATCTTAACTGAAAATTCCGGCATGAAAAAAGTGTGTGTAAAATGGTCCCGAAAGAGCTCTTACATCACGATAATGTACCAGTTCACATAGCACTATCTGTGAGGGAGTTTTAGCCAGTAAACAAATAACTGTATTGGAACACCCTCTCTATTCACCTGATCTGGCCCCCAATCACTTTTTTCTTTACCCAAAGATAAAGAAAATATTGAAAGGAAGACATTTTAATGACAATCAGGATATCAAGGGTAATATAACAACAGCTCTGATGGCCATTCCAGAAAAAGAGTTCCAAAATTGCTTTGACAGGTGAACTAGGCAGTGGTGTCTGTGCATAGCTTCTCAAGATAAGTACTTCAAAGTTGACCATAGTAATACTCAACAAGGAGGTTTTTGCTCTTTTTCTAGGTTGAATTTGTGTACTTAATCGTCAGACCTCATACATCTGATAATGGACTTATATCCAGAATCTACAAAGAACTCAAACAAATCAGCAAGCAAATAACCCCATTAAAAAATGGGCAAAGAACGTGAACAGACATCTCTCAAAAGAAGATATACAAATGGCCAACAAATATATGAAACGATGCTCAACATCACTCATTGTCAGGGAAACGCAAATCAAAACCACAATGAGACACCACCTCAAACCAGTCAGAATGGCCATTATTAAAAAAAATCAAAGAACAATAGATGCTGGTGTGGATGCAGAGAAAAGGGAACACATACACTATTGATGGAAGTGCAAATTAGTACAACTCTTATGGAAACTGGTATGGAGATTTCTCAAAGAATTAAAAGTAGACCTACCATTTGATCCAGCAATCCCACTACTAGGTACCTACCCAAAGGAACAGAGGTCATGATATAAAAAAGACAACTGTACCCGCATGCATGTTCATCGCAGCACAATTCACAATTGCAGAGATGAGGAATCAACCTAAATGCCCATTTAGTGGATAATGAAACTGTTTTATATATACACAAAGGAATACTATTTGGTCATCAAAAAGAATGAAATAGTGTCTTTTGCAGCAACTTGGATGGAATTGGAGAATATCATTCTCAATGAACTAACTCACATGTTCTCACTTATAAGTGGGAGCTAAACTGAGGATCTGCAAAGGCATAGAGAATTGTATAATAGACACTGAAACTCAGAAAGGGGAGAAGGGAAGCATGGAGGGATTAAAAAAAAAAAATCACCTATCAGGTACAATGTGCACAGGTGGGAGTGATGGGTACACTTAAAGCCCAGACTTCTTTGCCACTCTACAATGCAACTATGTAACCAAAAATTATTTGTACCCCCAAAGCTATTGAAATAAAGAAAAAAAATCTGGTTTTGAAAGGCATGTTTGTGCCCTTGATAGCAATAGCAGTACAACATTTCTCAGCTCTTTTCCATATACCAGGCCATGACAAGAGCAAAATGTGTGATTGTGTTGAAGCAATGCCCACCACCCCTTCAGTCCCACATAGAAATGTAGCAAGTCAGCTGGGAAACTACCTTCAACATCAGTGCTTTTTTCATTTTGCCTCTAGATGTTTACATCTCATAAAATCATATATATGTGTTTATTGAGATGTAATTCACATGTTATAAAATTTGTCTTTCTAAAGTTTATAATTCAGTGTTTTTTGGTATATTCAGAGTTGTGCAACCATCACTACTTTCAAATTTTAGAACATTTAAATTACCCCTCTCCCCACAAAAACCCTGTATCCATTAGGAATCATAACTTAGTCCCTCCTGGCAACCTCAAATCTACTTTCTATCTTTACAGAATTGCCTATTCTGAGTATTTCCTATACATGGAAACATACAGTGTATGGCCTTTGGTGTCTGGCTTCTTTCACTTAGTGTGATGGTTTTAAAGATCACCTGTGTTGTAGCACTTGTTAGTACTTTCTCCCTTTTTATTGCTGAATAATCATCCATTTGATGGATATACCACATTTTGTTTGTTCACTCATTAGCTGATGGATATTTGGGTTGTTTCCCCTTTTTGCCTATTATGAATAATCTGGTATGAATATTTGCATGCGAATCTTTGTGTGAGTACATATTTCCTTTCTCTTGAGTAGACACCTAGGAGTGGAATTGCTGGACTAATATGGTAACTGTATCTTTAACAGTGTGAGAAATTGACACATGGGCTGCATCCTTTTAAGATCCCATCAGTGATGCATGAGAGTTCCAATTTCTCCACATTCCCACCAACACTGTCATCTTTTTTATTTCGGTGGGTATGAAATGGTATCTCATGGTGATTTTGATTTGCATTTCCTTAAAGACTAATGTTAAGCATCTTTTCATGTGCTTATTGATCATTTGCATATCTTCTTTAGAGAAATGTCTACTCAAATCCTTTAATGAAAGGGTAAACTGAGGCAAGGTAGTCCATTGCCACGGGAATAACACAAAGATTTTCAAAAAGAAAGCAAAAAGGTTTATTCACATTCAAGAGAGAATGGGACCAATGCTAAGAGATAACATGGTCAAGAGGAAGTAAAAGTTTATTGTCAACTTTCCACAGACAAAAAGAGGCCAATGCTCACAGGCAAGTGTGGTACAGGGGTTTGGGTGCAGGGTATATTTAAGGTTAAAGCCTTTATGGGGAAATAGGGGGATAGGTAAAATTTCCTAGCAGCTGGTGTTCTTAAGCTTTGACAACATTAATAAGGAGCCTTGAGGTTGTTAGGGCAACCCATATTTTGTGACTTCAGCCAGGGGTCTGGTGGGCAGTCATGGAAAGTTGATCACAATAGGTTGTTTGGCAAGCCTGATTTCATATACCTGGCAAGGAAATGCTTGGAAAGCAGTAGCAAAGGGGTTACCAGCAATTATCAATCTTACTCCAACAACCGGTTTTGTGAGCTAATAATTAAAGGGGTACAAACAGGCTGCTGTTTGGAGCGTGACTTAGCTGAACAAACTTGCAATGGCTGCTCTCTGTTCTTCTAACTAAAGTTTCTTCATTTTAACTTTGCATTAAACCACTTTAAAAAGTTAAACTTCTAACTCTTTCACTTTATTTATTTATTTAAAAAGCAGGATTTAGGTGAGTGGATTGCCTGAGCCCGCGGGTTCGAGACCCGCCTGGGCAGGCGAAACCTCATCTCTACAATAAATCAAAAAAATTAGCCGGGCATGGTAGCGCAGGCCTGTAGTTCCGGCCACTAAGAAGGCTGAGGCGGAAGGATCGCCGGAGCCCAGCAGGTCGAGGCTGCGGTGGCCAGGAGAACACCACTGCACTCCAGTCTGGGCAACGGAGTGAGACTCCAACTCAAAAAAAAAAAAAAAAAAAAAAGGGTATCCCAGTGAATGCCCTGTTTTATTCTAGATTGGGGTTCCACTAGCCTCCACTTCCAGAAAGTTTCACCCCATTCACCTTTCCCAGTTTTGCTTAGATAAATCTGTTGTCATTCCTCAGTCTAGAACCCTGGTTTGGCTTTATATTCTGTCTCACTATCCTCGATCACCCCTGGACCATGCTGGCTGGATGTGTACTTGGCTTTCTCAGCAATGTCCCATTCTGAATATAGCTGTGAAACTCTCACATCCTTCCTCAGGGAAAGAAGTCTTATTTTTCTAGGCCTTATGATCCATTGTTTTCCCTAGTTCTTCTTCCACTGAAGTTCTTTCTATAGAACACATAAAAATCATCTTCCACTGAAGTTCTTTCTATAGAACACACAAAAATCAAACAATCGCAGCCACGGAAGAAAACTGCCACACTAAGAGAAATAAGGTAGACTCTTGGCAGTTTTCATTTTAATATTTGCAGTTTCAACATTTGATTTCAACACTTTGCAGTAACTTTGAGCAGCCATAGTATTTAATGATCTGTAATTTTTGTATTAACTTTGTCAGTCACTATTGTCATAGAATTGTACAATCTAGGACAGGCAGGGAAGAAAAAGGTAGAGGGAGGGAAAGGGAGGAAAAGCAAGATGACCAGAGAGAGGAGAACAAAGAAAGGAAGAAAAGAAAAATGAGAAGAGAAAAAAGAGCAAGAATCTGGAAAGATCAGAAGACAGAGGATGATGAGAAGAAGGAGTGGGTGGAAAAGAATGGGAGAGATGAGAACTCTCAGTTAAAATTCTCTATAGCTTTGACGTCTAGAAAATAACTATATCTAGAAATAAAGGATGTGTTAAGAGGGCAGATAACAATTAAATGGATCTGCACTTCTGTTGCCATAGCCAGAGAGAGAAATAACTCAACTACTCTACAAATTTTTACTTTTCCAAAGAAATCCAAGACAATTTTAAGAAATCATAATGAGATATCATCTCACACCAGTCAGAATGGCCATTATTAGATAGTCAAAGAACAACAGATGTCGGCATGGTTGCAGAGAAAAGGGAACGCTCATTCACTGTTGGTAAGATTGTAAACTAGTTCAACCTCTATAGAAAAAAGCATAGAGATTTCTAAAATAACTAAATATTGAACTGCCATTTGATTCAGCAATCCCACTACTAGGGATCTACCCACCCAAAAAAGAAATTAATATATAAAAAGATACCTGTACTTACATGTTTACTGCAGTGCTGTCCACAATAGCAAAATCATGGAACCAACCTAAGTGCCTGCCAATAACTGATTGGATAAAGAAAATGGGGTGTGTATACACCATGGAATACTACATAGCTATAAAAAAAGAATGAACTCATGTCCTATGCAGCAACACGGATAAAGCTGGAGATCATCAATGTACCTGAACAGACTCAGAAACAGAAAACCAAATACTGCATGTTCTCACTTACATGCAGGAGCCAAATGACTGCAAAGGTTAAAATAACAGACCTGGGGACACCAATAAGGAGCGGGGGAGGCAGGGAGGAAGGCTAGGGTTCAGAAATTACCTATTGGGTACAATGTTAACTATCTGAGGAACGAGCCACCTGACACACTCAACCCCCACTACTACACAATATGTCCATGTAACAAACACACACATGTATCCCCAAGTCTAAAATAAAAGAAAAAGAAATAAACAAATGATGTGCCTTTCACATCTCAGAAAAAAACCTCTTTCCAGTACCTGGTTTGGGCAAGCTAAAAAGCAGAAATGACTCCTAGGAGTCAAAGGAGAAGAGATTCCTCACTAAGTGAGAATGTTTGTTTCATATGAAAGCAACAAATACTTTATTGACCCAAAGATGAAAAAATAAAGGCATTCCCTCAGCCATGTTGAAGGAATTCAAGGGTTTATTCCTTTGGCATTCTGGTTTCCAGACTAACCTTTACTTCTAGGAGAGGGGAAAAAAGTGTTTGCCCTTCTTGAAGAAAAATCAAATTGAGAAAGAAGGAATATTTTAGAAGGAACTGGATCTAAGAAATCTAACCCAAGGAAATCAAGTATAGAACCCTGAATAGGTGTTTCAAATCTGACTTTGATTAAAAATCAATACCTTTGTAATAATGAGAACTTTTAATTTTGAAGGAGAATTTCAATCAAATATTTACTTTTAGAAAGCTACCAACTTAATGTTGGAAGTGGTCTAGATTGTTGACTTGAGAGAAGCTGGCTAAAGACTTGTACTTGGTTGGCAAAATTGTTGTGACTTAGAAATTAGCCCAGGTAGGACTGTGCATGGTGACTCATGCCTGGTATCTCAGTGCTTTGGGAGACTACGGCAGGAAGATCATGTGAGGCCAGGAGTTCAAGACATGCCTGGGCAATATAGTAAGACCATCTCTCTACAAAAAGGGGCCAGCCATGGTGGCTTATGCCTGCAATCCCAGCACTTTGGAAAGCTGAAGTGGGAAAATTGCTTAAGACCAGGAGCCTGCAGTGAGCCATGATCATGCCACTACACTTCAGTCTAGATGACACAGTAATATTGCAACAACAAAAATAACAACAACAACAACAACAACCATATATATCACTCTCCAGGAATAAGTGAAAATTTTCAACAGAAATTTAGTTATTGTATAATAAATGAAGATTTAAAGCATATAATAACTTATTAATTTCTTACATGGTCTGAGTTGGAGAATTAAAATATAAATAGACAAAATACTTATAAAATTGAATGATAAGTGAAGGAAACATTAAGATTTTTAATAAATGTTGAGATATCATCTGACATCAAAAAAACACTTCCAGTCAAGTGTGGTGGCTCATGCCTGTAATCCCAGCACTTTGGGAGGCCAAGGTGGGAGGATTGCTTGAGGCCTGAAGTTCAAGAAAAATACTTCTGGATTTATAATAAAAGTCAATATAAAATGTGACAGAATATACAAATCCTTAAAACTAAACATCACTGAGTAGTAGACAAGTTTTTATAAAGGCATTAATGAAAAAACCATCAGTCACAAATTACGTTTGCCCAGTGATACCATTTAATAGCCCTATCCAAACAGAACCAAACAGGAAACTAACCTGAGAATATAATTCATGATAAATGATAGATCATATAAATCCAAACTTTAAGATACAAGGCTTTCTGAAATCCAGGTTAGACTTTAAAATATTCTGCTGTTACTTAAAATATTCTAAGTTCCTGCCCTATATCAATGAACTAACATAGGCCACTGACTTTGTTAAGAACATACACAGATGTGTTTGCTCCAAGGTTCTATAACACAACTCACTGACACTTTTACAGGGTAGATTATTTTTGTTTAGTATCATATTTCCCTTTTATATTGTGTCTTGCCTAGAACTGCTTTGCAGGAGCTAGATCAAGTAGTAGTATTATTACAATGTAGAAAAAATAAAACAGCACTCAAATGTTAACAGAGAATAAATGTTTAAAATAAATGGACATAGGGAAATGACAAAAAACCTCAAACTATAAGACTCTTAGAAAAGGCAGGAACTACCCTTTTGCACGTTGAAATAGGCAAACAATTCTTGATCATAGCCCCACAAGCCTATGCCTTAAAATACAAGATAGGCAAGTGAGACCTCATCAAACTGAATACCTTTTGCACACCAAAAGAAACGATCAAGAGAGTGGTTTGAATTTTTATTTTTATTTTGTACTTCTTTTTCCTTCCAGTGGTAATTTTTTGCCTTTCCAAAAGTAGAAAATTCAAAAAAGCCACTTTTTGCTCCACAGCTCCAAGTCCAATGGGTAATAGCGCATGACAGGTTAACTTTGAAGACTGGAAATCTACGTTGTATAAGGGGAGGGAGAGAGCAACATTTTGGATGTTGTTGAGTCACCATTAACACAAAGCCCTGGTTTCAGCCAGTGTAAGGAGAAAGGAGTTGGCTCTTATAAACTTTGGCAGTACAAGGTAGGCATGTTCTCCTATTGACTACACACAGTGGGAGAAATGCCATTTTTTAAAAAGCAAAACTGGGCAGCATCAGAAGAATATTGAGTACTGGAAAATCAAACATGATAAATGTTTATTAAACCTCAGTTTGTTTAATAAATGTAACATAGAAGGTACTCAATATATGTTTGTTAACTGACTGATAAATGCATCCCTAAAAATTATTTGCAGGCATTTAAATCCAGAGCTTGAAGAAGCATGTCACTTCCTGGTTTGTGTGAGCATTTACAGATCTGTAAATGAGGTGTCACTAAGCTTCACTAGACCCTGAGAACAAATTATATTATATTCCAATTAAACACAGTTATATCCAGGTCAAATTCACATGATTAATAATCAAACACTAGGACAGTATTTCTGGGCATCTCACAATGTTCTCATGAGTCTCTAATTTCTCTTGTTTTATGTTGTCTAGCAAATCAAAAGCATATATGAAAGACACACACACACACACAAAATGGAATTATCTTTGGAGGGCGGGTCTCTTGCAGTGTACTTGGAGTTTGTTCCTGCGGATCAAACGGTCAACCAAAGTTTTTATGTGGAAGTTCAGAAAAGGCTGTGTCACGATTTGCAAAAGAAATGTCCCGAGTTGTGGCAAACAGGACTCCTTCTTCCACCATGACCGTGCACCTGCCCACATTGCTCTGAGTGTTCCTCTGTTTTTGACCAAAAATGGTATGAAGCCCATGCCCCACCCTTTTTATTCACCAGTTCCCACCCCAAGAAACATGGGGTTTTTTTGTTGTTGTTATTTCCCTAGGTGAAAAAAATCCTCAAAGGGAAATATTTTGCTGATGTGGAAGAGGTGAAAAAAAAAATGGCAGAAGCACTGAAAGTCATCAAAATTGACGAGTTCAAAAACTGTTCTGAGCAGTGGAAAAGCTGTCTCGATAGGTCTATTGCATCAAACAGAGAGATTTTTGAGGGTGACTGAAATTTAAACATGTAAGAATAAATATACAATTTTTAATAAATAAATTCCACTTTTCTGGGTACCCCTTTACATGCTGCATTCCCTGTTGGCTCCCAGTAACACTAATACTGCTGTCATTTTCTGAGGATTTGCCAAGTCTGGGGTTTGCTGATGTCACCCCAGTTGTTTGCTGAGAGAATTTTCTTCCAAACCAGGTTTAAAGTTGCTAAGCTCAAAGCTAAAATCTTGTCTATTCTTCTCCCCTTATCAAGCTAAGACTTCCCCTTACTTCTCAGTCGATAAATTCAACCACAGTGTGTTCACTTCTTCAATGTCACAACAAATAAACAGAACAATGCAAAGAAGAGGGACAAATCCTTTTCTTCTGAGCAAATCCTTTACAACTGGACTCACAACAAGTTTCATAGCCGCTCCCCCCAAGATATCACTAAATCTGGTTGTACATCTTCAATCACCATCTTTGTCTTGGAATGTAATTATTATAGCAGATATTTGATTGTCTCTTAACGTCTGTATAATCAAACATGTGCTTGTGGAAAACAAAAAATCCCTAGTATTCTATAGCCAAAAATAATGAGATAATATAGTTCAAAAATTACTATCTTATAATGTCTGCCATGACTACCTTTTTTAAAAAATTGCAATCTCCTTCATGCCCTTTATGCTCTTTTATTTTTAAATTTTTTTCATATCATTTATCACTACCTGGTAAATAGTCAACCTAGTAAACTTCATGAGAGCAAGAATTCATTTTATTCTTTGATGTATTTCAAGTGCCAGAATAGCACCTTGCAATAAATACTAAGTTAATATACATTTGTTGGATTGCTAAATGAGTCAATTATTTTAATTTACATATTCTTCTTTATTTTTCCTCAGGCATAATCATCTTCTTTTGTCTCTGTCTTGTAAAAGACTCAAGCATCAATATCACCCCCTCTTGGCACAAGATTTCCCTGCAAAATCTCTAAGGCCAATCAGAAATCTGAACATTTCAGTTCTCTTTAGACCAAATTATTTATTGGGGTTTTCAATTCACTCCAAGTCTGCCAAATAGATCTCAGTATGTCTGAACCCCAGTTGTAGAAACGAGTTGAGTTTTCTGCCACTTTCTGCCCAGTCCCATGAAAAATTTCTATCATTCTCATATAAAGTAATACATAAAAATAGATATTTGGGAAGGAGAAGATTACCTCACCTGCACATGCCAAGCACACCTAAATTTTTGCTGTAAGTGATATCTTTTATAAAGAAAAACAGCGATAATGAGAACTTTGGAACAGCAGCTTCAGGGTGCCAATTCGTTGAAGTATTACCTCTTCCCTTATCTTGGCCCATAATCCAGCAATTTCCACCCTTATAGACCTAGTACAAAGAGTGTGAGCGTGTGTCTAATAAGGAAGTCGCTTTAAAACTTGAGAGGAATAAATGAGAATTTGGGCCTGATATAGACCAAAGAAGATTATTGAATGGCTACATCTCCAGGTCTAGCTGTTGTGCAGCGTGTCTGGAATCATGTAATGAGAAAAGAGGCAGGAAGGATGAGCGGAGGGGAGCCGGACTGGGCAATGAAATGGGAAGAAATCCACAAGATGTAACATCTCAGAACTCCAGTAGAAAAAAAAGGTTTCAAATAAAGGAAGATCTATAATGCCAAATGCTGCTGAGATATCTTATAGTTGAAGGACTGAGAAGCAGGAAACTAGCAGAATCAAGGTCTTTGGGAATCATGCCAAGAGTAGAATAAAAGAAATTAGAAAATGAAAATCTGAATGAGAAGAGTTAGGATTAGGACAGAAGGCATAGAGTAATCAAATATTTTAATTTTTTTAGTAGTTTTCCCATAAAAGAAAGCTTAAAATAGTTAAAAGAGAGATTTAGAAGGATTAATTTTAAATTTTTTTTTTTTTTTTTGAGTTGGAGTCTCACTCTGTTGCCCAGACTGGAGTGCAGTGGCCGCTCCCGGCCACCGCAGCCTCGACCTGCTGGGCTCAGGCAATCCTTCCGCCTCAGCCTTCCAAGTAGCTGGAACTACAGGCGCGCGCTACCACACCCAGCTAATTTTTTTTTGATTTATTGTAGAGATGAGTCTCGCTTGCCCAGGCGGGTCTCGAACCCGCGGGCTCAGGCAATCCACTCACCTCAGCCTCCCAAAGGCACGGGATTACAGGCTGAGCCACCGAGCCCGGCTTATTTTAAATTTTTTAAAGACAGACTATATTGTAGAATTTTGTATGTAAGAAGAATTGATCCAAAAGAAAAAAAAAATATTGCTTTGGAAAAAGAAGGGATAATTAAATACACATAGTGTCTGAGTGAGAAAACTTGACAATATAGAAACAGTACACTCTTGTAACAGGAGAGAGAGCAGAATATATAGGTATAAGCTTGGGAGAGAAAAAGATAGAGTCATTGTTTTTAGGTGGACTCACTTTTTTTCCAGCAAAGTAAAAAGGAAGATTATTTTCTGAAAGTGAGAAGAAGGAGATTGGGCCTATTGGCAATTTGTAGATGGAGGAAACTGAGGAATAGCCACTTAGGATTGCACATCTGGTAGAAAATGTTACAGTAGTCACAAAAAAAAAGTAAAACAAGGAAAACATTAAAACAAAGAGATGAAAGATCTTTACAAGAACTACAAAGCACTGATGAAAGAAATTTTAGATGACACAAACTTTAAAAATTTCAAGCTCATAAATTATAAGAATCACTATCATTAAAATGACCATAGTGCCCAAAGAAATCTACAGATTCAGCACAATTTCCTATCAAATAACCAATGTCATTTTTCACAAAATTAAAAAAAAAACACTGAAAGTTCATATGGAACAAAAACAAACAAACAAACAAAACCTCCAATAGCCAAAGCAATCCTAAGCAAAAATAACAAATTCAAATCACATTACCTGACTTCAAATTGTGCTACAAGAATATAGAAACCAAATAGCAAATTACTAGTACAAAAACAGACATGTAGATCAGTGGAACAGATTTGAAAACCCAGAGGTTAAGCCACATACCTACAACTAACTGATCTTTGACAAACTCTACAAAAATAAACAATGAGGAAAGGAATACCTATTCAATAAATGGTGCTGAAAAAAACTGGCTAGCCATATGCAGAAGACTGAAACTGGACCCCTATCTCTCACCATATACAAAAATTAACTCAAAAGTGACTCAAGACTTAAACATAAGACCTGAAATTTAAAAAAAAAAAAAAAATCCTAGTAGAAAACCTGGGGGGGGGGGAATCTTTTTTGGACAAAGACCTAGGAAAAGAGTATAAGGAAATGCAAAACAACTTAAAAGGAAATGCAATGAAAACAACAATCGCATTAAAAACTGTGCAAAAGGCTGGGCTTGGTGGCTCAGCCTGTAATCCCAGCACTTTGGGAGGCCGAGGCGAGAGGATTGCCTGAGCCCGCGGGTTTGAGACCCGCCCGGGCAACTTGGCGAGACCTCGTCTCTACAATAAATAAATAAAAAACTAGCCAGGCGTGGTAGCACGCGCCTGTAGTTCCAGCTACTTGGAAGGCTGAGGAGGAAGGATCGCCAGAGCCCAGCAGGTTGAGACTGCGGTGGCTGGGAGTGTGCCACTGCACTCCAGTCTGGGCGACAGAGTAGGACTCCAACTCAAAACAAAACAAAACAAAAACTGGACAATGGACATGAGCATACATTTCTCAAAAGAAAAAATACATTTCTCGAAAGAAGAAATACAAGTGGCCAACAAACACATAAAAAATGTTCAATATCACTAAGCACCAGATAAACGCAAATTAAAACCACACTGAGATACCACTTTATACCTGTAGAATGGCTGATTAAAAAGGAAAAAGGAAAAAAAAAGATATTGGCATGGATGCAGAGAAAAGGCAAGCCATATTTATGGTTGATGGGAATGTAAATTAGTTAAAACTCTATGGAAAACAGTATGGATATTTCACAAAGAACTAAAAATAGAACTACCATTTGACCTAACAATCTCACTGTTGGGTATCTACCCAAAGGAAAATAAATCATTTTATAAAAAAACACCTGTATTCATCTTTTCATTGCAGCACTATTCTCAATAACAAAGACATGGAACCAACCTAAGTGCCTGTGAAAAGTTGGATAAAGAAAATTATGTATATATATTCCATTATGTGTGTGTGTGTGTGTGTGTGTGTGGGAGCGAGAGCGCAAGAGCGAGAGAGCGAGAGAGAGAGAGAAAGAGAGAGAGAGAAACAGAAAGATAAGGGTCCAATTTCAGTCTTCTGCATATATGGCTAGTCAATATTTTCAGCACCATTTATCGAATAGGTAGCCCTTTCCTCATTGTTTATTTTTGTAGAGTTTGTCAAAGATCAGTTAGTTGTAGGTACGTGGCTTATACACCCCCCCCACACACACACATAATGGAATATTATGCAGTCATAAAGAAGAATGAAATCATGTCCTTTGCTGCAAAATGGATTATGCTAGAGGCCATAATTCTAAGTGAACTGACTCAGAAGCAGAAAATCAAACATTGTATGCCCATTTATAATTGGGAGCTAAACAGTGTGTGCACATGGACATAAAGATGAAAACAATAGGCACCAAAGATTACATAAGGGGGGAGGGAGGGATGGAGGTCAGGGCTGAAAAATTATCTGTTGGATACAATGTTTACTATTTGGGTGATAAATATATCATAAGCCCAATCACCACCATTACACAATGTACCTGCATAATAAGTATACATGTATACCCCCTGATTTTAAGTTAAATTACATTTAAAAATTAAATATAATTGTAAAGGTCACCTGAATAAGTAATTCCCAAACTTAGCCAATTATTCATATCACTTGATAGTGTCTATAAACATACTTGATCCCAACTCATACTTAAGGAATAATAATTATGCAAAATTGATCTAGAAAATATTCATTTAAAGAAAGAAAGATTATTTTGAAACAATTCTGATGATCCACCAGATTTGGAGATAGCTGTTATTATTATGTGGCATCCAGCCAGTGGAGTATTTCAAGAAGCACCTTCAAAATGAAAAGAAATAAGTTCACCATTTACAAAATACACGAAATGACTTCACCATATTCTGAGCTCTGAAAGACTCATCGTATTTATAGATCATTCAGGGTGCTCAGCTCCACTTCATGGTATTGTCAGTTATATATCTATTTTCTGAAAGGTTAGATTGTTTCATTTGCGTATCCTTAATATTGAGACGGAGACTGGTGCATAGAAAGCACTTGATACATGGCATATTAGTAAGGGTAAATGGTACTGCTAACACAGGAAAACATCAAATTTACTGTGATTTGGCACAAGTACAGGTTCATATCTTGCTCAAATAATGTCCAATCATTGGAATGTGGATGGAGAAATTTGTTCCAACTCAGTCATTTATGGAACTAGACGATTGAAGGCTCTTCCCTCTTCATTCACCACATGACTTCAGAGGGTATCTGGAACTACAGGGGCCAGGCAGGGAAAGAGAGAGAGAGAGTATGTAAAGAATGCTACAGAAAGTAGTTTAGCCTGGAAGTTGCTCATATAACTTCTTCCTATGTTCCATTAGCCAAAACCCAGTCATATGACAACTTCTACCTGGATATAAAATGGTGCAGAGTCATATATGTTCTGGTTCCAGTAAGAACTCTTATACCATAGAAATGGAGCACAAATCATTGGTGACATTTTTTTTTATACCACTGCTGTCAAAAAACATTGTTATAAAGATATTTTTGAAAGCCTTCACAGAGTCCTCTGGTTACTATTACTAACACTTAATAATTCTCGTAAGTATAACAATCTTGTACATTTTATAGTGTTCACACATTGTTCACCCTGTATTATGAGTGTTTCCTCGTAGAAGCCATATGGTGACTGCAATATAAATACCACTTTTAAGAAACTCGTAGTACATAAAATAAAGTAGCATATAGGTACTATATTCATTGTAATATATTCTGCTATGTTCTGTGATGCTGCAAAGTATAAGGTGATGTGGGTGGTCAGAGGAGGTGCATCTTCCAGTTGGAGGCACCTTCAGTTAGAGAAAAGCCTTCCGTAAAGAAGTTTCAGAAGAACTTGAAAAGAAACACAGAGTCACGTGGTTGGAGAAGAGAGAGTACCCCTGTCAAAAACAGCATTTACTCTGACAGAGGAACATGTTAGTTTTGTATAGCTGGAGTTAGAATACACGGAGAAACAACGGAAGATTAGCTGGGGGTGTGGACACAGAGACCATTAGAACACTCATTTCCCACTCTTGACCTGGATTTAAGTTACTTTTGACATTTAGGTTTCTTATGACATTTTCTGTATTTAAGTTTTCTATAGATTTTTGCTGAAGATGACTTTTTCTCAAGAGGCTTTTACTGACCAATTCTTCCCCCAATTCATCTTATGTTTCTCTATTATTTTCTCTCATAACACTTATCACAATAGCAATTTTTAAATTACTAGTGTTTCCTTACTGGAGTGTACTTTTTATAAGAATGACAGCTTATCTGTGCTGTTCACAGCTGTACATCCCTGACCTAGCACAGGGCCTAGCACCAAGTAGGTGATCACAAAATATTTTGAAATTAATTATGATGGTATAGAAAATCAGATGCTCTCTCATACCAGATGTTATGCTAAATGCTTTAGAGTTATTTTAACTCATCCTAACCTCTCTGATTGATGTTATCAATGTCTTCCATTATACAGAAGAAAAACTGAAGTCAAATAAAGGAAATACATTTTTCAAGATCATATACCTAATAATATTATTTGTGTTATTTTAAAATATTGTTATCACATCACTATGAAGCAAAGCAGTTTAAAGACTCTATTGTGACACTGTACAAGCTCTGTGGCCTTTATGTGCTTCATATATAAAATGAAGTCGTTATAAATTCTGTTTGAAAATAGATTTATGTCTGAAGACCTAAAAACAGATGGGCTTGGAAAAATTAGATGCTTTATTCAGTGTTGTCTAACTAGTGCAGAACAATGACAGGAATCCAAAACTCCTGGTCCTCATAACACACATTTCAGGAAACCTCTCTGGGTGACTTCCAAAGGGGTCCAAATTATGAAAAATATAGTTCAGTTCATACAATTCCTAGAATTATAAAGTAGTACACACAATGAAGTGATCCAGGGAAATTTTCATTCCATTCAATTCATCATCATTTAATGAATTTCCAGTATTATGAATCTATTCCATGCATAAGGCATTTCATACTGGCTCTCAAAGCACTGACTCATATTTTAAAAATAAATCCCCATCACTTAGCTCTTACTCAGGATATGTTTTCTCATAAGAAGTTTTCTGCTCAGCTTCTGCTCATCATTTGTTTTGCCAGGTGCATGACAAATGGCAACATGACGACCTGGACTGCTGTGTTCTTACTACCAACAAGGAGATACAAAAAGATCCTTCATTTATCTGTAAGTTTGGCTTTTAAGCTGACCTTGAAAATTGTCAGCTCAGATCTTTGGTGTATCTTAACATGAAGACTTATGGTTTCTGGTTGCTTTTCCTTAAAATACCAGTTGATTTTTTTTTTATTTTTATTTTTTTTATTATGTTATTGTGGGGTACAATTAGGGGTTAGGCATACAAAAATGCTTCGTTCAGGTACCCTTGTTGATAAGAGGTGTCTCCCCATCCCCAGACAGATACCCACCACCATTAATCCCATCCCCCTAACTCCCCCCCCCCAGTTTCCCACCACTGTCAGTCATTTTCTTGTGGTAATACGTTGGATGATCAAGGTCTACTATGTGAGTGAGAACATGTGATACTTAGTTTTTTGTTTTTGTGAGAGGTCACTCAGTATTATGGACTCTAGTTCCATCCAGGTTGCTGCGAAATTCATGA
>CAUYQG010126294.1:0-12947 GCA_963574415.1 Tarsius wallacei | reverse complement strand
CACCTAACCCCAGTAAGAATGGTCATCATTAATAAAACAAACAACAACAGATGCTGGCGAGGATGTGGAGAAAAAGGAACGCTTCTACACCGCTGGTGGGAATGCAAACTAGTGCAACCTCTTTGGAAGACAGTGTGGCAATTTCTGAAAGAACTAGAAATTGACCTTCCATATGACCCAGCAATCTCCCTATTGGGAATATACTTGGGGGAACTCAAATCATTCTAAAAAAAGATACCTGCACACATATGTTTGTTGCAATTGTTTCTAATTGTGCAGCTGATACTCTTTCCATCTGATCTTGGACATGTAAGCATGATAGCCTGTCACAAAATTGTTTGGTGCTAATCAATCAATTGAGGAGGTTCCATCTGCATTTCCATTGACTCTGATAGAAACTTCAAAGGGACCCTATGTATTATGCTAAGTGAAAGAGTTCAGACGTGAAAGGTCATGTATTGTATAATTCCACTTATATGAAATAAACAGAAAAGACAAGCCTTTAAGAGCAACTGTCAAGGTGTGGATACAGGAATGGGAATTAACTGCAAATGAATGCAAGAAATTTCGAGATGATAAAAATATTTTAAAAATGGATCATGGTGATATCTGTATAATTTTTAATATTTACTACAAATTATTGAATTTCATATTTAAAAAGGAAAACTTTTATGTCATGGAAATTATGCCTCAATAAAGCTATTAAGCAAAAGAAAAGACTCTTACAAATAAAAATATGCAAGAAAGGACTGGAGAAACCAAGTTGTAGAGTTTGTACCTTGGTGGTACTGTTCTTTATGTACTAAGATGTTATAGATTGTTGCACACCATCATGTTAGGTATACCAAGAAAAAAAAACTGCAAATTAATCTCTGACAATGTTGGCTTACCATTTTATTAAAACTTTAAAAGACATTATTTAGACCTCAACTTTTATCATATATCACAATAGGCACAACTATGAACAAGCTCGCATGTGTACTGATAAGAACTAAATCATCACTGCTGTTTGGCTGATTTTAAGGTTCTACAAATGGAAAGATGTATGCTAATTTCAGAAATGTTGAAACATGAAAAACACATGCATCTTAAAATCTATGAGGAACAGTAGAATGGAAAGAAAACCAAAGGCCTAGAGTAACTAATGTCTGGGACATAAGAGTCACTTGGGTTAAGATGGGAAAGAGTGATGCCATACACAGGAAAAACTTGATGAAGATAAGTGATTCTGGATGGAATCAGCTAGAGAAGATCAGGTAAGCACTGAGGACCTCCTATCAATATCAAGACAGAAACTGGTTAAGGCTGAATCAACACTTAATATTACCTCTCCATCATCATAATTTGAACATTCATCACAAGCTATCTCCATGAAGGATCCATATCTATGGGGTAGCCTCTCCATCAACCTCTATCCATATACCCCTCATTTCTCGTAGGTCAATTTACAAAAATGTGGCCTGGTTATTCCTAAAGAGTTATTGAGCCCCATCTAAATTGTACTGGTCCCTCTTCTGACAGTAGTTCAGAAAATTCACGAAGCCGCTTACTCCTGAAACAAAATGTAGAATCTCTGTTTTTCAGAAAGATGGTCTAAGTGCGGAATCAATGAGCCCTAGTATCTGTGAAGCAAATACTTACCTCCTACTTATCACTCTGTCTTAAGGGAAAAAGTGACAGCTGGGTTTTATTGTAACGATTGCCAGCTTTAGGTAGTATGTTAAGTATGCTGTATGAAAAAAGCATGACTTTTGAAGGCCAAGCAGATTAAAGTGTGTATTTTAGTGGTTAACCTTGTATACATTATTTTAACTTTTCATGCTTACACTCCCTTCTTCTAAATTAGTCTCTCTGAATTTGTATAGTCCATAATATAGTACCTTCGATACAAGAAAATCTCAGTACTGTTGTCATTATGAACATCATCACTACAATCATTACCATATAATCATCATTTTCATAATTTTATTACTTATAGGCTCTCTTTGGAAAGCATGCTTTTGTTTGTAAACTCTCACAGTAGGCAAGATCATGTATGGAGAAGGCATTTTTGACTTGTAGACTATCCTTACTTAGACAAGTGACTATTATCAGCTCAAATACAATTATTGAAAGTATGCAAAAATCCAACCATTGCCAAAGTAGCTTTATTTAGTGAACAGTACAGATGTTACATACTATCTTCAGAATTTGAACTGTTTAGCACATTTCATCTGGTTTCTTTATAAAAAGATAGTTCTCTGTGAACTTTATAATACACTCATTGGATAATTTCACCCTAAACCACAGATAGCTGAAATCTGGTGTACTTAAATTTCATTTCTGGTTTTATCTTAGGCATTCTCAGTCTACTACAGTTTTGGCTACTTATGCTAATATGCTGATATTGCACGTGATCTATCACTACATCAGTTCTGGGGCCTTATTGTAAAGTTTTCTGTTTGTTTGATTGTTTCTGGGATTTCACCACCATTTCTCAGCCCTTGGCTTTTCTTGTTCTTGGTTCTGTAAATATGAGCCCAGTAATGAGTTCTCCCTTTTGAGACAGGCTCCAATATGTGTTTTCCAAAAGCATATAGTACATAGAAGTTAATGTATGCTTAAAAATTTTATATTACAAGATGTAAATAGTGTTCATGCATATTTGTGTATGTGGCTATTTTTCTATGTATACAAGGGGGTGGCAAAAAAAAAAAGAATTATTTTTTGGAGGACAGAGTCCTTTGGGATACAGTCTTCCCCTACTAGGTAAGTGTTCTGGGAACCCATCAGCATTCGTGTACCAGCTAGCATTGTTGTGAGAAACTATGTTCGGTTTTACTGAATTTTTTTTTCTTTAGAAAGGCTTTCAACACATCTGCCATTTCATGATGGGTGATTTAGATAAACAACCTGCCCACACCATACTGAGTGTGCAGCAGTTCTTGAACAAAAACGGCGTGTACCCATGCTCACGCTCCCTATTATCCAATCTCACCCCAAGCAACTTTTTCTTGTTGTTTCTCCAGATGAAAAAAAAGAAAGTCCCCAAAGGTAAATGTTTTGCTCATGTGGAAGAGGTGAAACAAAAGCCCAGTGGAAACACTAAAAGGCATCAAAATTGATGAGTTTTGAACAGCAGAAAAAGCATCTCAAAGGGTGTATTGTGTCAAATGGAGAGTACTTTGAAAGTGACAAAAGTTTGAACATGTAAGAATAAATACACAATTTTTTATAAATGAATTCCATTTTTTATTTGTAGGTGGCTCCCTATTGTATCTCAATGACAGAGAGACTGGATTGAAGTATAATGTAGCACTTAGCTAAGATTTCTCTCTCACTGAGATTTTAGGTTGAATTAGTAATTTTCAGATAAGTAATATGCCATGCGGGAAAAAACTGAGGGGGTTTGAATACAAGTGTACTCTGAATAGAATAAGGTAGTTCTCATGGTCAATATATTTCAAAAATAGCCTAGTCATTACTTTTATTCTAGAATGTGAAAGAATTTCTCTGTTGTTTTACTTCCAAAATCATACTAACCTTACTTGCATATAATTATTTCATACTAATTATTTTAGTTACATATTTAAGTTGTTTCTATACCAATAGCTTAATTGGTATAGAATTAAGTTCTATTACTAATGTAACTTATATTTTAACAAATGAAGTGGGAATACAAATAGCAAGTCATAATAAAAATTAAGTGCACCTTAATGACTTAATTTGAGTTAAAAGGTGTTTACATTTCCCATTAATTCAAATATCTGTGACAATTCAAAAAACAAAATATAAAATATTTAATAATTTTTAAAGAATACTTTGTTGATCTCTCACTTTCAAATATTCCCTTCTCAGTCTTATTCTTATAATAAAAAAGTTAGATTAAAAAATAAAGAATGAGGTGTGAAAAGGAATCTTGAGTTAGAATTATTTTCCAAATCCTTCTATTCTTAGTTTTCTATAATTGGAGAGAAAATTCTATAGAAAAAAGTGCTTCACAAACCAGGTCAGAAAGTAGTTTTTTTCTTTCATTTTATTTTTGGTGCTTTTGTTTATTTGTTGATCTGGGATTTTTTTATATCTACTTCTCAGGCCTAATTTTCTTATACTTTATTACCATTAAAGATGATTCAGAAATCTGAAGCAAGAAAAGTAAGATGTAGGTCCTCACCAGTAGATGATAAATAACATTTCTTTAAAAAAAAAATCAGCTACAACTCAGTACAACTATCCTCTTCTCTACATCTCCTAAAAAAATCCCACACTTAGATGTTTGTTAAAGAAAGCAACATGAATTAGAAATGACCACGAATACACTGATTTAGTAAATGCATTTTGAAAAAAAAATTAAACCTACAGAGAATTTGAAAGTATTAAAATAAATATTCACAGTTCTAAATAGTCATATTTTCCTTTCTTATCTTTTGTCACTAATATTTTGTCAAATTGGCTTTGTTTCTTGATAGATGGTGACTGGATGGATAGGTGAGTAGACCAACTGGCAGGCTATTTTTGCTAAAGTACTATTAAATAAGTTGTTGATGTGGTATTTCAAACTAAAGTACTTCAGTGCTCATCTCTTAAAAATCATTATTTAAGTTTCTAAGGTGAGAATGAAATTATTTCTATGAAGTCAGTAATTTTTATGATTAAATTTAAACCAAAGCTCAATGAAAAATAAAATCTTATCAATCACTTTCCATATGGGTAGAACACTGTGCTTGTCAAACATCATATACATCCACTGTCTCATTGATTCAACCCTAATACCGTGCTGTATTAGGAGAGAACTCACACTATTGCATTGTCAGTTTAGAGTAATAGAGAAAATAAGGAAAATTAAACCCAAAAGCCTTAAATGAGCTGCTGGAAATCAGTGCATTTTGCAAAGCTAGCTCCGTAACTCTGATTTTCCAATTTCTGAAGTGAACAACAGAAAAGAATTTAATGTTAGACAGCATGTTAAATGTTTAGAATCATTATAAACTTTCATCCGTTGACTATCTCTGTGCAATGAGATATCAGCAGAAATCACCTTTCTCTGTTCAAGATGATGATCTAGAAATTCAGGGGAAACAAATTCTTCACCAAGGTAACAGAAAGTGATAGAACAGGAAGTGAAGCGTATTCTTTCTGATGCTAAAACCACCATGCATATATCACCACATTGAGACCATCTGAGTATATTTCACTGCTCGGTGTTTCACTCTTTTGTCCTTGGTAAAAAATAATATGAACGAGAAACAAAATTTGCCCGATAAATAAATTTAAAGTATGAAAGGATAAATAAAATGTGGTACATACACATGATGGAGTATTACGCAGTCATAAAGAAGGACAGAATCATGGACTTCGCAGCAAATTGGATGGATTTAAAATCTATTGTATTCAGTGATCTATCATGGAAACAAATAACTGAGCACCAGAATATTCTCACTCTTAAGTGGGCCCTGAACATTGATCACAATACTACAAAAGAGGGATCAGCAGACACTGCAGGGGATTGGGGGGGTGGAGGTGACATGTAACATCACTAAGGGTAACAGAAACCAAGGGAAGGGAGGACCAGTTGGAGGCCCAAACTTCACCTGCACTTAGACTGCTTATGTACCTGATCCTAAATTATACTTCACATCTTCAAAATAAAATAAAGAAAAAGAACGTATAAAAGGAAATAGCACTTGAATGCATATTAATTGAATGCCTTGGGCTAGAATCTATAAGATTAATTTTTTTCAAGACCCCAATTAGATAGTATTTTTATCATAGAAAGAAATGATAAAAACGAGAGAACGTAGACATTCAACTTTCAGATTGTGGAATGTGGATACATGCTGTTTTTTTAGAAGGTTATATAGTTCAGTGGCAAAATTCAGCCTTAGGCATGTTGAATGGTATTGTGAGATAAGTCATGGATAAACCAAATTTAGAAGAGTGGCTACTTTTTGGAAACTCTTTTCTTCCTTTATTTGCTTCTGATCCCCTCCCAACACTATGCGCCCTCTTGTTCCTTGTGTGGCATTTAGCTTCTCCTGGTAATGTCTTAATAGTATTATTACGACCGCTTTATTCTCCCATGAAACAATTGCATTTGTATAAAATCTCCACTTGGATAAATGTCTGTCATAGTAGAAACACTATCTGGTAGGGCTGAGAAACATAGTAGAAGTGTGATATAATATACAATAAAGTCTTTGATAGACTGCCATATCACACAACGGATGATAATATGGTATAAAGGACTAAGTTGAATTAATATATAAGATTTTTGTAGAGAAAATAGTTCAAATCCAGTTTGGTTTGCTGCTATTTCTTTATGAAGCTTTTATCCAGGATCAGAATAAACAAAATCTATGAGTGCCTCATAGATGCTCCTGTTTTGTGCCTGTTTTCTTCTACATATGCCCACCCACCCCATCCCTTTTTAGAGTTCTGATAAGCTCCTATGCACTGAATTTAAAAAAGGTGGTCCATATACACAATGGAATATTACGCAGCCATAAAGAAGAACAAAATTATGAACTTTGCAGCAACCTGGATGGAATTAGAGTCTATAATACTGAGGAAACTTTCACAGAAATAAAAAACTGAGTATCACATGTTCTCACTCATAAGTGGATCTTGAACAACTACCATAATACTATAAGAAAAGGATTGACAGTAGTGGGAAACTGCAGGGGACGGGACAGGGCGGAGAGGGGGGATTGGCAGTAGTCGATATCTGCCTGGGGAAGGGGAGATACACCTTATCAACAAGGATACCTGCACAATGAATATTTGTATACCTAACCCTGAATTGTACCCCACAATTTTAAAATAAAAATTTTAAAAAGCAAAGCAAATAATTAAATACATATTAATAGTTATTTAGCCATAAAAGTATCTTGAATGCTCTAATTGTATACTTATAGCTACATTTATTCTTACACTAGCACTGTGACTTAGATGTATTTGTAGCTGTGTTATAAAGTAATATCAAGATATTTTATTCAAATTTGAAATACATTTGATATATCAAATATATCTTATTCCCCAAATCACTCATTTTAAATAATTAATTAAGAACCAATCAAGGCAGAACATGTAAATATTTTGTGTCTGACTAGCTTCTATTGTAACTGGCTATAATTTATGCTACCCTGAGTAAGCTGCTTTGTATTACATCTAATTAGTGTCAAACAATATATTATCCTAAAAAGCGTCATCTTAAAAGCCAAAGACAACAACAGTGCAAAATGATTTACTTTCTCTGAGTAAATAGTACTATCTTTGTAAGTATCAGAATTAAATACTGTGAGGACTTAAGTGATGATAAAATTAGTAATAATATTTATAATATTTATAGTTAAAATTATTGTGGATGCTACTGTATGATTTTTGACAGGATATCTTCATGACAACGATCTGGTTTATTAATATTAAAAATAAATATGAATTATAGAGGATTAAGTAAAGCCTTCAGAGTACCATAGATAGTAAGTATAGAAGAAAAATGTAATCTAGGTTTTCTTATTTACAGTAGAATAATTTCTAAGCTGTAGTTGGCTGAGTTTTGTACTTAAATATCTATTTCAATCTACCTAAACATTGAAGTTAAAGTAAGGCCTCTTCTTACAATGTTAAATCTCTTGATTTATTTTTATTTTGTTAGTTCATTTCATGAAGTTACCTATTTTTCTTTCTCTGAATATGTCTCTTCCATAATACCACTCAGAATGTTCTAGGGTCTCTGCTTATTGGCATGCCAATTTTTTAAATGTATTAACTGCCTTTGAAAATAATTTGCTCAATGTGTTATTTTAACTTTGGTGTTGTAAACAAATTTTGACTTTTGGATTAAGCTATTATGAATCTATGCCTAACAAGTGGTTTTAAATTTGTTTTTGCAGGAGATATTTCAAGACCAAACCAACTGCATGTTTACTTCTATGGTTGGGATTCTTACATTGACAAGTAGCATAAACTTAGAACCCTCCATGCTCTTTTATAATTTATGTTTGTTTTAAATTTCTATTTGGTGACGTTTGTTTTTCTAACCATAACTTGGATGCATGACCACCTATTTCTGCTTTTTGGGACAAAGTTAAGAGGAAACTTTTCTAGACTTAGTTTTATAGAAAATGCAGTATTCATGATTCTAGATTTAAGTAAGGGGCTTAGTTATCAACATCTGTCAATAGATTTTTAGAAATATTTTGGTGGATATTAGCATACAAATCCTAAACTCTAGAACAGTGACTTCAAAATTGTAAGAAATTTTCACTTATATTATAATCTAATACACACACACACACACACACACATACACATACACACACACACGTTTCCAAAATCAAAAGTTATCTTTATCATAGGAGATTCACTCTGATGAAGACTACTACTAATAATTTACAAAAGATTGAAAAATGGCACTTATTCAAACAAAAATAACATGATTTAATGATTTTATTTATGTAATAATAAGGGAGCTGGTAATGAGAATTTGACAAACTGTTATGAATAGGAAATTTTATTTAAAATATTACTGGTTAGTATACAGGATTGTTTAATAACCTATATGAAACCAAATTAACTTTTAGGATTATTCTATTTAATGCACATATATTATTTTCTTATCTCCCAGATAAAAATCTAAGTGTAACTTCTATTGCATATATGCCATGAAAAAACTGGGTAGTCAATAAAAAGTAAACAAAAGTTCTGCCTACACAACGCACTGATAGTAATCTAATTAATTCTTTTACCTGTTTCTAATATTTAGAAAAATTTTTCTGACACAACCCACTATATTGATTGAGTAATCACTGACTGGCCACCATCCTCATATTAAATCACAGAGCCTGAAACCTAAATTATATCTGATACCCTGACCTGCTATGACATTGCTTTTACCTATCTCACAATTTTTGCCTTTTCAATTTCAGAAGCTAAGGCTTTTTTCTTTTGCATTTCCCCACTGTGAAGGATTATTTTTAAAATTATCTTACCCAGGATTTCTATGTATTTTTAATATGCCTAGGAGGGGGTGCACTCTTCATCAGTTCTATGTGTCATGTTGCAGAACGCTGTAGCCATCAATTCCCCACATTTCAGGCTACTTGCTTCAGATTTCCATAGATCAATTGGAACACAGTAGGAGGCTCATCCAACACAATGGAATTGTGATCCTCCAACAAAAATAATTCTTGACCCTAGAAATATATTTTTGCTATATGGAAGCCTAACACAGAAGAATGATCTGAGCACAGCAGTTTGGGGTTGTGGTGAACTGTGATCTTGCCACTGCATTCCAACCTGGGTGAGCTCTCAGCTCAAAACAATAAAATAAAATTTAAAAAGTCACCTGCATGCAACTTACTTATGTAGTAAATCCTCACTTGAACTCTATAACTCTAAAATAAAATATTAAATAAAATCAAATACAATTCAATCTCTTCTACTTTTTTAAATGCAGAAAAATATGGTGTTATATATTTACTAAAACTTTAAAAAATCTTTGAGTCAGTAAAGGAGACTTCATGAGTGGAAAAGTAAAAGGTATCATATTATTTCTTATTATAATTAGTGTTTTTGAAATTGTGTATCTGGTTTTTTATTAAACAAGAAAATTGCACAGAATTGTAAGTAAAATGTCTAATGAAATGGTTTGAAGTTAAATATATGTTGACTATCTTATGTGCTTTTAAAATTAACTTGAAGTATTTTATTCAATCTAGCTCCCATATTTCAGTAAAATTATTTTTATAGATCTTTACTAAATATAAAAATCCACTTTTTTTTTTCATTTCAATGCCAGCTTTACTGGAGTGTGCCTACTAACAGCTGTTGCTAATGTTGACATCACATAGTAATTACTAAAAACTCTATCAAGTTTCTACAAAAGTATTCAATGCAGAAAATTGTAAAGATGAACAGCATGATGGCTTGATAAGAAAAAAGTTTAATATATGCTGATCTCTGCCTGTCACATAATGAAATTAGTTGCTCTAGGAATCAAATAATTGAATGTGTTGTTTTGCAAAACATCGTCAATTTTTTAGTATAAACATCTGTCTTCTAATACCCAAGGCAAAAGTAGTGTGCTTTCTGAGGTGGGAAAAAAAAGCCTTTATTATGTAAAAATTGCTGGATGTTTTAGAGGAAAATAGAAGACCATGTACTTTTTTTTGATTTTTAGCTTTTAAATTTTTTTTTATTTTAAAGATCTGGGATACAGTTCTGGATTAGGTCTACAAATGTTCATTATTCATTATACAAGTACCCTTGTTGATAAGGTGTGCGCCCCCTACCCCTGCAGTTTCCCACTATTGCCAATCCCTTTCTATGGTATTATGATAATTGTTCAAGGGCCCTTATGAATGAGAACATGTGGTACTCAGTTATTTGTTTGTGTGATAGATCACTCAGTATTGTAGATGCTAAGCCCATCCAAGTTGCTGAGAAATACATAATTCTGTCCTTTGCGGCTGCGTAATATTCCATCATGTATATGTGCCACTTTTTTTTATCCAATCCTCTTTCCATGGGCAGCACAGTTGGTTCCATGATTTTGCTATTGTGAATAATGCTGTAATAAACATGAGTGTGCAGGTATCTTTTTTCATAAAGTGATTTGAGTTCCTCCAGTTATATTCCCAGTAGGGGGACTGCAGTGTTGTATGGAAGGTCGATTTTAAGATATTTTAAGAATTGTCAAACTGTTTTCCACAGAAGTTATACTAGTTTACATTCCCACCAAAAGTGTAGAAGTATTCCCTTTTCCCCGCAGCCTCTCCAGCATCTGTTGTTTTTTGAGTTATTGATGATGGCCATTCTGACTGGAGTTAGGTGGTAGCTCAGTGTGGTTTTAAGTTGAATTTCTTTGATGACTAGTGAGGCAGAGCATTTTTTTATGTATCTGTCGGCTCATTTTATGTCTTCTTTTGAGCAGTGTCTAGTCATATCTTTTGCCCACTTTGTAATGGGGCTGTATGGCTTTTTTTTCTTTCTTTCTTTCTTTTTTAAATTTGAGTTGGAATCTCACTCTGTTGCCCAGACTGGAGTGCAGTGGCACACTCCTGGTCACCACAGCACAGCCTCGACCTGCTGGGCTCTGGAGATGCTTCCATCTCAGCCTTCCAAGTAGCCGGAACTACAGGCACGTGCTACCACTCCCGGCTAATTTTTTATTTATTGTAGAGATGAGGTCTCACCAAGTTGCCTGGGTGGGTCTCAAACCTGCGGGCTCAGGCAATCTACTTGCCTCGATCCTCCCAAAGTGCTGGAATTGCAAGCTAAGCCACCATGCTCGGCCTGTTGTTTTTCTTTTCCACATGCTTGAGTTCCTTGGAGGTGTAGGTGTTAAGCCTTTTTCAGAAACACAGTTGGCATATATTTTTTCCCAGACTGTGGGTGGCCTTCTTGTTCTCTTGATGGTTTCTTTGGCTTTGCAGAAGCATGTCAGTATGATGAGGTCCTACTGGTTTATCTTACCTCTTATGGCATGGGCACTTGGGGTTTTGATTAGGAATTGGTTGCCAGTTCCAATTTCCATAAGGGTGTCTCCTACATTTTCTAAGGTTCTTATAGTTTGAGGTTTTACGTTTGGGTCTTTCATTCATTTAGAGTTGAATATTATGTATTGTGATAAGTAGGGGTTTTGTTTTTATCTTTTGCATGTGGTCAGCCAGTTTTTCCAGGACCATTTACTAAATAGGTTCTTCTCTCCCCAGTGGTTGATTGTAGAGTCTTTGTCGAAGATGAGTTGATTGAGAAATTGAGGTTTTGCTTGTGGAATCTCTATTCTGTTCCATTGGTTTATATGCCTGTTTTTGTACCAATACCAGGCTGTTTTGACTATTGTAGCTTTATAACAATGTTTAAAGTCTGAGAATGTGGTAACTCCCACTTTGTTTTTGTTGTTGTTGTTTTGTTTTGTTTTGTTTTGCTGGGGATTGTTTTGGCTATTCGTGGTCATTTATGTTTCCATATGAATTCCCGTATTATCATTTCCAGGTCTCAGGAAAATGTTGCTGGTAATTTAATGTGTTGTGTTAAGTTTGTAGATTGCCTTGGGTAGGATGAACATCTTAACAATGTTGATTCTTCCAATCCATGAGCATGAAATATTTTTTCATTTGTTTGTGTCATCTTTGATTTCTTTGAGCAGTGTTTTGTAGTTTCCATTCTAAAGGTCTTTCACTTCTCTGCCAATATCTCTGATGAATATAGATGATACAATTCTCAATAAGATTTAAGCAAACCGGATCCAACAACACATCTCAAAAATCATCAACGATGACCAAGTAGGCTTCATCCCTGGGGTGCAGGTCTTGTTCAACATCCTCAAGACCATAAACATAATTAAATACATCAACATATGTTAAAAAAAAAAAAAAAACCTCATGATCTTATCATTAGATGTGGAAAAAACTTTTGATAAAATCCAGCACCTCTTCTTGATAAAAACCCTTGGACATCTATGCATAGATGGAACACACTTAAAAATAGTAAGAGTCATCTACAAGAAACCCACAGTCAACATACTGCTAAACAGACAGAAATTGGAAGCATTTCCCCTGAAAACTGGAACAAGACAAGGATGCCCACTTTGACCCCTCCTGTCCAACATATATTGACCTAGATAGAGTAATCAGACAAGAGAAAGAGATCAGGGGTATCCAAGTAGGAAAAAGGAAGTTAAGTTATCTCTCTTTGCAGATAACATGATTCTATACCTTGAAAACCCAAGAGAATCTGTCAAAAGCCTCCTTGCACTAATAAAGGACTTTGGCAAAGTATCAGGGTATAAAAGAAGACCATGTACTTATTCATCAAATTCTCTATTTTTTAAAGGCATCTAATCTTATTAGGCAAAGCAAAAAAGTCAATTTTTATTCTGTTGTTATTTAGAGTATTACCTCGATAGCATACATACCATTTTGTGTTGTTTTTGCATTTTCATTTCATTGTAAGGTTGTAAATAA
>CAUYQG010126289.1:0-12512 GCA_963574415.1 Tarsius wallacei | reverse complement strand
GTGAGTGGATTGCCTGAGCCCGCGGGTTCGAGACCCGCCTGGGCAAGCAAGACCTCATCTCTACAATAAATCAAAAAATTAGCCGGGCGTGGTAGTGCGCGCCTGTAGTTCCAGCTACTTGGAAGGCTGAGGCGGAAGGATCGTCGGAGCCCAGCAGGTTGAGGCTGCGGTGGCCGGGAGCGGCCACTGCACTCCAGTCTGGGCGACAGAGTGAGACTCCAACTCAAAAAAAAAAAAAAGAAAAAATTAGTCAGGCATGATGGTGCGTGCCTGTAGTTCCAGCTACTTGGAAGGCTGAGGCAGAAGGATTGCCTGAGTGCAGCAGGTCGAAGCTGCCGTGGCTGTGAGCTTGCCACTGCACTCCAGCCTGAGTGACACAGTGTGACTCCAGCTCAAAAAAAAAAAAAAGAAAAAAAAAGAATTCAGGTTTCCTGTCTCCCTCACTTTATTTTTATTAAGATGAGGTCTCGCTACGTTGCCCAGGCTGGTCTTGAATTCCTGGGCTCAAGCAGTCCTCCTACCTTGGCCTCCTAAAGAGCAAGGATTACAGCAAGCATGAGCCACCACACCCAGTCACTCTTTTTAAAAAAATTTAATTGCAATGGTGTGGGAGTGGTGTATCTGTGCATTACTCACATAAAAAGGATAGATAGTAATTTATAGAAAGGGGTGAGGGCTTTGGAGCCAGCCAGACTGTCCAAATCCCAGCTAGGTCACTCTCTAGCATCGCACACCATGGACATGTTTTATTTATTGAAGCCTCATGGACTCATCTATAAAAAGAAGATCCTGCTTTTCCCCCATCAGGTTGTAGGAATTAAATGGAACAAAACCTGGAAAGCACTTAGCACATTGCTTGGTACATACCAATCACTCAAAAACAGCAGCTATTGCTTATTATATGTGAGCCTTCCATTTTATGGACTTTCTACTTCTGATACCAAAATATAAGCAAATAAATATTTTAGATCATGTTATGTGCAAAACCACACACTATTGATGAAATTAATGGCGCTACACAGTGATTTCATTTTTTAAACTAAAAAAAAATGTAGAAATTTCAAATGCCGTCTTGTCTATTCGGTTTTTTAATTCATCAATTAAGTTGCTGTATTTTCAGATCTTTTTTTTTAGATTAGAAAATATAGTTTATTTAGAAAGTAAATTTGAGAGAGAGAGAAAGGAGATTCACCTCCCCAAGGTAGGGGAGGGGGCCAAAGCAAGGAAACATGACCTGGACATAGCTTAGCAAGGCAGTGGCCTATTTTCAGATCTCAAGGCAGGCGGTCTCGGTGGCCATATCCTTGTATATCCCTAGTTGTGTTCATTATCCTAGAAATGGTCAGGTGGAGAGGCAGGCAGCTGATATGGATTTGTGTGTGAGTGGTGGGAAGTTAAGGGTACCCATTGCATACTGCTTTTGTTAATATTAAAAAATAATTGAGTGTACTTGCAATTGCAGTCACATTCTCCCGATTGTTTGGGGAATGGTGCTCAGTTCTGCCTAGTGGGATGTTTGTTTGTTTAGGGTGAGATTGACAGTTGAGGCATTTATTGGTGAGAAGCATTTGTATCACAGTGACAGACTGCAGAGCTCTCTTTTCTTTGTTACAGATTGCTAGGAAATTGGATAGGACCTCCTGAGATACTCTATCCCACGTCTTCCCTCAGGAGGGACCTGTGACTTACATTAGGTTGGTGGTGGGGGTGGGGTGGAGAGCCACAGGCCCTGTGGGAGTGAGCTGTGTTTCCATGTGGTGTGTACCTTCCTCTCTTCTTAGGGGCAATCTGCACAGAGCAATATAGAGCTTCCTTGGCACGGCATGGAAAATGGACTGATAGTCTCCGGAGGGCCTCTTGGAATTCTCAAAATAAGTAAAAAGAGAAGGAGAGATAGATTGACTTGGCAGTTCTTGTCAAAAGCTTAAGTGATCAAGTTAAATGCTGAAAGTTGAATTCTGAGTGAGTGAAGTTGGAGTCAGATGGGTAGAGAACAGTGGTTGTTCTCAACTCTAGATGCATATTAGGATCTCCGGGAGACCCGTTGAAGGATATTGTTTTTAACCTCCTGAATGATTCTACTGTATATCTGGGGTTAGAGCCACTGGGATGACGGGAAAACCCCCTGACGAAAAGGCATCACAACTCACCAACAAGAGCAAAAAAATCTCCAAAACACAAAAAACTCCTACATTGCCTGAATGTGTCCCCTCTTTCCCAGTGAGGCCACCGGCCTTTTCAATTGGCTGAAATTTCTCTCTTCATGTTCTGAAAATGGGTCCACTGGGCACATATCCGGTTGCCAGCCGAGTCCTCCCAACTGCATTTTCTAGTGTGTGGGATATTGCTGCTCTGCTGGTCTCCAGAGTGAGGTATGCAGAGTTCTTCTTGGAGTCATTATTTAAAACCTCCCTTGGGCCTCAGGCTTTAAACAGAAATGTATGGGACATTCTAAGGGGTATTGTGTTGAAATCTTAATAACTGTCCCTTTCATATAAGAGAACTAATTGTGTAGGCTACACAAAAACCCTCTGAGAAGACCGTGTGTTTCACATTGACTATAAATAAGTCATTCCCTCTCCAATATCATAATTTGGAAATTATTCTTTTTCTGTGAGAAATCAGTTTTTTAAAAATCCTGATTTTTTGATGGGAGATATAATAAGAGTTCCCATAGTTGAGAGCTTTTGCTTGGATGTGATGCAGTGGAAATTGCATTGCTGCATTTTTTTCCCTCAGTTGCGTGTGTCTTTGCTCCCCTGAGCTTCACGTTCAAGCATGATGTCACCCATATGTCATCAGTACATCTTATGTCCTTTTGCAAACAGAAACCACAGAAAAAAACAAAAATTGATTGAGTCCATAAAGTATATTTCAGGATCCCCCTCAAGGGTCTGTTTCAGAGGCACTAAATTCCAGAGCATTCACTGACGTTTATCGTCCTGCCTCAAATTATTAAATGTCTTTCTGATCACATGATGCTGTGTTTTGCATAGTGTGACACATCTGTCCTCTTTTAAATGCATAGGAATTGGCAACAATCTTACTTCACTGGTGGGTCTGCTGAAGCATGATCACAAGACAGTCAGAATGATTGATGAGTACTCTCCAGGTAGGGAAATGCTGCCAGCCTGGTTTGTATTTTGTCTTACCAAGAGTTTTGCTCCTTAATTTTCTATTTCAGTTAAGAATAATCCCTTTTCATGCTAGTAGCTATAATCATATTACAGGGGATTTAAAATTTGTCATTTCCCAGTAGCATTTCTTACAGTGTAAGCATTTTTATTTAATGTAAGATTCCTTTCCTTTTATTTTATTTTTAACACTGTGAGGGATATTAGAGGCCAATATTAAGGTTTCCTAATTTTAATGTCAAGAACTAAGCACACATATTCTGGTCAAGTAGATACGTTAAAGAGAGAGCAGACTCTATCAGAAATGGTAGCAATATGAGACGCAATGTACCATGATGTACCTTGATACAGTTTTTGAAAAGCAACATTAAAATTATGCTTGAGAAGCTGATGACTTTGGTTAATGTGAGATGCAGTGTGCCAGTATTCATTTCCCCCTAGATTCCTCCAGTCATGGCTGTTTCTATGTCTTCTGAAGTTTATAGATAGCCATTATAGCCTTGAACTTCTGGCCTCAAGTGATCCTCCCGCCTCAGCCTTCCTAGGAGCTGGGATTATAGGTGTGTGCCATTGAGCCCAGCTTTTATTTTGTTTTTTATTTAATAGTCATTCTTATAAAGCTCCACACATCTTTCCCTGACTGAACAGGCCCAGAGATGCAGATAAGCCTGCGCTTCATACATACCTTCTTTCAAGTTCTTTCCTACTTTCAAGTTCTTTCATGCCAGAAGGCCAAGGGAGTGGGGACAGCTCTGTATCTGGAAAGTATAAACATGTAGCCGTACTGTTTTTGCAAACATAAAACTACATTCAAACATAGTAAATTCTTGGGTAAACATGAGCCACGGCTAACCAAAAACAGTATATATAAGGAGCGTGTGCCCTGTGGTTCTTGAATGATCATATTTAACTTTGTATCTCTAGAACTTGTATTTCCTTTATTTTTACTTCCCAAAGTATTTTGAATGGCTCAAGAGCGAGTGGATTCTATCTGAAATGGTTCACAGATTGTTTCTGGGCTTAGGATATATATTTCATCAGGACCTTCTAGAATATGTAAGAGGTTCTCTGCATGTTTGTAGAATATGTGATATTACTCAACTGAAGAATTGCATGGTCGTTGCAGTTTGGATTTATAGATATTGCAGACATTGTGAGTGCTTTTGTTGTCAGATAGGCAGAGTGAGCTACTATTTTAAACTAGCAGGGACGTCAACTTTAAATTTTTTTAATTTTTAATTTTTAATTTTTTGAGTTGGAGTCTCACTCTGTCGCCCAGATTGGAGTGCAGTGGCCGCTCCCAGCCACCACAGCCTCGACCTGCTGGGCTCCGGCGATCCTTCCACCTCAGCCTTCCAAGGAGCTGGAACTACAGGCACACGCTACCACGCCCGGCTAATTTTTTGATTATTGTAGAGATGAGGTCTCGCCAAGTTGCCCAGGCGGGTCTTCAACCCGCAGGCTCAGGCAATCCACTCACCTCAGCCTCCCAAAAGCATGGGATTACAGGCTGAGCCATCGAGCCCGGCTGACGTCAACTTTAAATGGAGGTGTCTGATTGGTGGCTAAGGCTTTTATAGCTATACCAGTAATTTTTAGAACGATGAACTGGAAGTATTACTAGAAGTTGAACTGGAAGTATTTATAATTATGAATCTAATCCTAATGGATAAACAGTGTTGGGCATTCCAAACAGTAATCTCACGGTGCTTGGCATGTAAAGGGCACGTGACTCTAATACTTGGAAACTCATGGTATTTATCTTTTTTTGAATCTATATGTTTTTGCTGTTGTTTTTCCTTTTTGGGTTGATTCCTCCTGATGGTTCTGGGGGCTCATTGAGATATAAAAATTTTAGATTCTGTCTGTCTTTCTTTTTAGAAAGACAGCAAATAGAGTCCACATTATGCTTATAAACATTCTTGCCTGGTTGCAAATAATTCCTTACAGGGTGATGGTGGAGGTAGAGAATATTGAGCAAGCCAAGGGCAGGGAGGGAGAGGAGAGGGATCTGGAAGAAGCTAGATGACCTGCAAAGTAATGCGTATTTTTCCTGTGTCTACATCCCACAACTTGGCTACGTTCCAGCTTCAAACCTAAAAAGAAGTTCATTATTTTTCTTTCTGGAATGGTCCATTTGCCTGACAGGCCCTCAACTCAGCCATTAAATCTCACAATCTAGGCTTTAGGTTGGGAAATGAAAGTCCATAAAGATGGGCACTTCCAATTCCTATTTGATTCTTTCTTTCCCTCATCCTCCTTGTATGTTTAGAAAGTCCTAGAAATGGAGAAGGAAGAGTCAGATGAAAGAAAATCAAATTTCCAATTTATGTTTCACTAATTCAGAATTAGAAGTTGATTTAATTGGATCTTACCTTCTTTTCTCTTAATTTGAAAACAAACAGGGAATGTATGGGAATGGCGAAGAAAAAAGAAACAGCAGGACCTAAACTGTAGCAAGGGTATGTGACATCTATTTGAGATGAGATATATTTTAGAAATACAATTTTTGTACCAACAATTGTTACATTAATGTATTTTTACTAGGCTAAAACGGTAAACATCATCTTTTAGTTTTTATGCCTTTCAAAACAATTCGACATTTTTTGGTTTAAATCATCAAATTCAGATGAGCCTTCAAGGCAATTATTGTGAATTAGGCCATATTGAACCTGCGTTTAGACCATATAATGACTTCAATTAGTGTCCATTTTGTGCCAACTTATATTTTCAGTTTAAAATCAGCAAAGGACAGCATGTCATGGCATTGGCCTTAGATGAATGCTATCTAAACCTAGATTTTTTTTTTTAACAGTTAACCGAACTGTGACATCAACATCAATTCACATTCTTTGGTTACAGTTCAGTCAATTGAGAAAGGGTTGAGAGACTTTTTAAAAGAAAAATTCATGCATATGCACAGTCTTCTCTAACACTGAACCATTTCACACCAAGTCTTGAAGTTAAATTATTGTCCCACAATAATTATAATTAAGACCAAGACATTAAAAATAATCAGTTTACCAAAAAGAACTAAAAAAACCCTGAAAAAGATTAAAAAAAAAAAAAAAGGCCAGCTGGGGACTGAAGAGCAATTTGGGGTTATGTTGATCCTCCCGAGCTGGCAGAGTCTCTGGGCAACAGAGTTCATGCAGCTGGATCAAGGTTGCACCCTGTAGTTTCTCTTTCCACTTGGACAGAAATGGAGGTGTTGGGCCTATAATCTGGTCCTTGCCCAAAGCCAAGTTAGTGCTGTGCAGTATTTCTGTTTTGAACACATTTGTCCTTATTTTCCCTTTTCTCCTCTTGCCCACTAGTAGGGAAAAAAATAATCAGAGGTACGGCTTGGGTGGAGTCACTCTTTGATCGCAATGCCCCAGGGTTTTCTAGGTTAACAAATTGGAGCTTTCCAGCCGGCTGAAGAGGGGTGGGCTGCAGCTGCTCTGACCTCTTCTCATGTTCCTTTCCTTCCTTCCCACTCCAGAGGAGAACGCAGAGGCCCGTTTGCTGAGTCTGAGGACATGCTGGTTTGGAGAGCCCAGGGACTGTTGACCACAGCTGTGTATTTTTGTGGAGAGGAGTTCCAACATATTCTGGGGACGGTGTGGGATGCAAAATATACACCTTTTAGTTTACTGCTTTTGTAACGCGGCCCTATGTGCCTCAGAGCTCAGACGCACTGGGGTGGGAGGGTGGTGTAGATGAGTATGAGGGTGAGGATACATGAGGAGGAGGTGCAAGTCTCTTGGGCCCAATCAGAGTAGGAATCGACAACCAAGGAGGAAGAGACAAACCCTTTGGCTTCTGTCCTTGTGCTCTGCGGGTGAATCAGAAAGGACCCTGGTCAGTTGTGTGGGAGTGCAGGAAGCCAGCCAGCCAGCCAGCCTGATCAGCCTGGGAGGAATAAGACTTCTCATGCTGCCGCCTCCTGCTTCTCTGCTGGGGGTGTGGAAGAAACAGTGTGGGTCGTGGGAGGTTTTCTGATGCAGTTTATTGAAAAAACAGCGGCCCTCCTACGTTTCCCTCCCTCCTTTACCCCAGCTTGCCCCATCCTTCTTGCTGGGGCAGGATGTAACGATGCTGTAAACTTTGGCAAGGGCGAAGCTTGTTAATACTTTTCAAAACAGCAACTTTATTTTTTGGCAAGGGACTGTGAGCTTAAAGCTGAGGGGAAAAAAGGAGAAATAAAATGTGATACAGTCATTCTAGAAATGATTTGTATTGGTCCAGAAAAGGGTCAGAGTTAGTGGTTTGAATCTAAAAGAGTCAAACTAAGATAAGGTAACCAGCCGGTTTTCCAAACTGGCAAGCACATGCCAGAACTTGAAAGCCTGTTTGCGGTTCTTCCTTTATTATCGTAACCTCTTGAGCAGAAATATGCCATTTGAAACGACAGTCAGTGCTTCTCAGTGGGTAAGTTTCTGACCTAGTTTCTGACCAAGAGCATTTAGGGGATTGAGCAGTGTGGGGAGAGCAAAGAAGCTTGGACACCATTGGCCAGAAGTTCTGTGCAAATCAGAAGCTCAAGGCTCATTAGAAGCCTGAGACGTTAAGCAGCAGCTGTTTTATGGTGTGAACTTTTACACAGAGGATTTCAAGAGGCAAAGTCTCCTTGGAAGTCTGTTTGCAAAGTGGTTCTTTCCTGGCTGTTGCTTCATCCTTCTTCGGAGGCCTATTTTCACTCAGTGTGAGCGTTTTGTGCCAAACCCGGCCATGACCTTGTGGCTGCCGAGCTGCCCGCGCGGCCTGACCCACGAGTCTTGGAAGGGTGTGCCGGCAGAGCTGAAGCCGGAGGGAGGGTCTTTGTAAGCTTTGCTGGCTCTGGGTTGGCCCCACCCTTGAGACCTGGACTGGAGGAACAGAAGCGCAGGGACTGTTGCGGAAGGGACATGTTTCTTCGACCCTTTCCTGTCCTGTAAACTGCGTGCTTGGCCGCCCCCCTCTCTCCAGCTTTTCTGTGAACTCTTGGACCCACTCTCAGCCTTCCCCTCTGCACTCCATTAAATCTGAACTCGATTTCTTGTTCCACTTAACATGTGAGAATATGTTTTTCATATAAAATCATGAGAAATGAATGAAAATGTATCTAAAGTTCACTGATGTATGCCTTAGGGTATAGTTAACAAATTCTGTTTTCTTCTTCCCTCTCTTCCTTGCTTCTATTCTTCCTCCTGTCCTTGGAAATTGTTTTTCTTTCTTTTGATCCTCCTACTTATATTGGCTTTTATAGTGGAACTACTAAACAAAGCATGCTTAGTAGATGTGTCTTGGTAAAATCAGTCTCTAAACAGTACCATTGAAGGCAATGCAGATTCTGGCATCCATGTGAAAATGCAAAACTAAAAGTGCCAAAGTTAACACCAATTATTTATTAATTGATCATTACTGATAGCAGTTTCTTGACTGATTAAGTTACAGAATACATTTCATTTTTGTATTACAGATTTTTCTTTTCTTTTTTTGAGTCAGGGTCTTACTCTGTCACCTGGGCTGGACTGCGGTGGCTCGATCATGGCTCACCATAACCTCACTCTCCTTGGCTCAGGTGATCCTACCAATGCAGCCTCCCAAATAGCTGGAACTACGCCACCACACACATTTTTTTTTTTTAGAGATGAGGTTTCACCATGTTGCCCTGGCTGGTCTTGAATTCCTGGGCTCAAACAATTCTCCTGCCTCAACCTCCCAAAGTGCATTTCCTTTTTAAGAACAAACATTTTATATACCTCAAAAGATAGACACACCTAATTCTGTCTTTTTATCATTAATAGACACTTGAAATCTCTTTTCAAAAAGCATGGGGGGAGCGACATTCCTATCATGCACTAATAGAGAAATAATTATGTAAGTGAAAGTGTATGAGAAAATATTCAACATTAAAACTAGGCAGTGTTTTAAATTTATATTTAAATTTAATTTAATTTACATTGGGAAATGTAAAAGAAAAATATAAGAATGCATGTGCAATATTATCTGTGCAAAAAATGTACTATGGAGGAAATTGTATCAAAGAGTTAATAGTAGTTGAATATGGATTATGAACATTTAAAATTGTTTTCACATTCTCTTTACTGAATTTTCTACAATGAGCAAGCAAATCTTTTATAATGAGAACATCTAATCTTTATTAGAATACTATAATAAGTATGAGAATGCCTTTCTCTCTGTTCTACTTTATTTTTCTGACATAGCTTAGATGAGTATAGGAATTGTAAAACTTCAAAAAGTTATTCTTGTTTTAAGTCTGTTCAGATTTGCAAGGCTTTCAATCTTCTGCATAACTCACCCCATTTGGGACCAGCCTGGGAGTGGTGGGTTTCCTTCCAGATTTCCAATAAGAGAAGAGGGCATTTCTTGCCTACAGTGGTAGGCGCCTTCATCCCTTTCTGTAAAAATAATTATTTCCATCTTCTCCACAATGCTCAGTGTTTCCTTTCTTCCTTTCTTCCTTTCTTTCTTTCTTTCTTTTTTTTTTTGGGACTTCAAGGACCTGCACTTTTTCCCTGTGCACATTATGTTTCTGTTTTGTTCCTTCTGGGATCTTCCCACCTCAACCCCCCCATGTGTTGTTGCTGCTGTGTGTTCTCTTCCATCACCGAGGAGACCATCTCTGAATTACTTTATTGAGGCTGACTCATAATCAGGGAGCAACAAGTTGCCATTAAAGTTAATAGTGCTTCTTAGGGACCCCATTTGTGGCAGTAAAACTTGGAACTAGGCATGAGGCATTTCAATTTGCAGTACAGGGTTTTAATTGTTCAGAGATGTCTATAAAATACAGTGTGGCAAATTAAAATTGCTTATGAACTGCTGAGACTTTTCTTACCAAAAAAGGTGCTCCCTAGAAAGCGCTTTTCTCTTCCTCAGTGACACTCAGTTGTTGGCTCATGCACTTGCAGTCTGAAATGATCAAGGTGTACTTGACACACGGTGCAGAGGAACATGTTTCTTCCATATCTTGATTGAGAGAACATTTGAACTTGAAGTTGAGCCACCCAGGTTGGAGAACTGAATAAATCCTTTAGGTATTGATGCGTTTTAGCGCTGGGTCCATTTCTTTTCGTGCCACATGAGGCAAATAAAATGAGAGCTATTTGAATTAACTCTCCCTTACTCCCCCCTCCCCTTTTTAAAATCTAAAAGTACACATATTAGAAATTTGAATCTTACGTTGGAAACCTCTTCTTTTTTTCTGTTTTCTCAATTTTCGGAGGTTAAAGGGAAACAAAAAAGTATTCAGGGTTTCATGCCCTCTGTATGGATAACATGCAGTGTCGTATATAATGTTTCAGGTATCTATTTCTATTTCTTGCCTATATTTCCACCTCCCACCTACTTTCTCAACTTTCTTGGTATCTCTCTTTCTTCCCACTCCATCCCTAAATCCTCTTAAGGGTGCATGTCAATAAATAGCTGGGATTATTGCCTGCTTGTAATGTCTTTTATATTTTGAGTAATGCTTTATAAAGCTAAGATTCTGTAATAGTGACCCTTGCTAGTTAAGCTTAGATATATCAGTTATACCCAAAGTATTCTTCTGTAGTGGATAATCAGTGAGTGTTTTGGGCTGAATAAAGACATGCTAGATAGAACCTACAGTACTTTGTACCTAGAAAGAAATTGAGGGGACACTGAATTGTTAATAAGATGCATTGCGTAGCTAACCGTCCTCTGCCACCTAACAGAAGTAGCTGTCTTTAGGAGTGGGTTTTAGAGAGTCATTCTGCCTCTATTCTGTAGATTATTTGTGGCTATAAACTGATCTAATATAAGCTTTTTTTGTATATGTGTAGGGAGTATAATATTATGTGTTGGAAATGAAAATGTAAAAGGAGCAGGAGACCTTTTAAAGCCAAAAAGATGCTTCCTTTGTTATCACTGGTAATTCACATATATAAGCAGAACTTAGAGAACCTATGATGAGAACGCTGTGACCTAAGTATGCACTCTGGAGTCAGACTTCTTAAGTTCATCCCTTATCCTTGTGAGCCAATTAGCCCTTCTGTACCTTAGTTTCCTCATCTGTACAATGGGGGATACTGCACAGATGTGTTGTAAATTCTCCACTCTGAATGTAATACAGGTCAGTCCTGCCTGACTTAACTTGTGGATCTTAGAGGAAGACCACAGAGACTGTTCCTCTATCCAGGTTTTGACCTTGCCACCATCTGTCTTGGGCAGGTCATTTTAACCTTTGTGACATCGGTGACTTCTCTTGCAAAATGAAATGATGGTGTTCTGTGATCCTTTCCCTTAAAGCCTGAGCCAGGCCAGGCTCGGTAGCTCAGCCTGTAATCCTAGCACTTTGGGAGGCTGAGGCAAGTGAATTGCTTGAGCCTGCGGGTATGAGACCCACCCGGGCAACGTGGCGAGACCTCATCTCTACCATAAGTCAAAAATTAACTGGGCGTGGTAGCGCGCGCCTGTAGTTCCAGCTACTTGGAAGGCTGAGGTAGAAGGATCGCCGGAGCCCAGCAGGTCAAGGCTGCGGTGGCTGGGAGCGGCTACTGCACTCCAACCTGGGTGACAGAGTGAGACTCCAACTTAAAAAAAAAACCTGAGCCAAACCATAGGTCTGAACTCAAGTCCTGCTTTCTACAGGATGCTCTTTTGGGTGAGGGAGGGTGAGTGGCACAGCCACACTGGGCATCCTTACTGTGGAGTGTTAAGTGCCTTTTCACTGCCACAAACTAGACAGAGGTGGACAGTACACTAATCACCTTCTTTCTTCTTACGCTCTACCTATGTGATTTTATTACTTGCCACAAACAGAGGAGATTTCTGGAGGAAAAACAATCCATCTAAGGAAAAAAAACCCCACTCCAGACAGCTGTTTGTACTGGACTTACAGCAGGAAAACCTAGCTCCCTTCCCTGATCATTCAGTCCCCTGTGGGATCATTGAACATTTTCTCCCTCAGGTCGGGCTTAATTATGAACACTAGTGTTGGTGGTTTTGGTTGGGTCTGTATACTCAGGCAAGAGGCAGAGAACAAAGCTCAGTCTGTCCCCACTTTCTGAGGCTGAAGGGCAGTCCTGTAGCAGTGCACCTTGCATCTGAGTGCTTTGTTGAGCTAGACTTAGTTTTTAAGGAAAGTCACTGTTCATAAGCACACTGAAAAGAGAAAAATAAATAGTATTTTGTGTTGACAAGTTGGTCTTAATCTTTCCATTCACATCATTCTCATGTAATATCTTGTTTTTTTGAGTTGGAGTCTCACTCCGTCGCCCAGACTCTGGAGTGTAGTGGCCGCTCCCAGCCACCGCAGCCTCGACCCGCTGGGCTCCGGCGATCCTTCCGCCTCAGCCTTCCGAGTAGCCGGAATTACAGGCACGCGCTACCATGCCCGGCTGATTTTTTGATTTATTGTAGAGATGA
>CAUYQG010126286.1:0-12218 GCA_963574415.1 Tarsius wallacei | reverse complement strand
GCCGGGCGTGGTAGCACGTATCTGTAGTTCCAGCTACTTGGAAGGCTGAGGTGGAAGGATCGCCGGAGCCCAGCAGGTCGAGGCTGCGGTGGCCGGGAGCAGCCACTGCACTCCAGTCTGGGCGACAGAGTGAGACTCCAATTCAAAAAAAAAAAGGTGACTTAGGAAAAATTTCAAGGGCACATACGGCAACCAGGCACCATGTGTGAGCAAAACCTCAGCCCAGGGTGCCTCCCAAGAACTTTCTAGCTGGCCCTGGCTTGTTCTTTTCCCCACCTCCTGGGACTTAACAAATTTCTTACAGCTGACCTGGGGCGCCCTCTACTGGCCTCCCTCCTCGGCTGGGGCCTGTCCCCACCATTGGCATGAGACTTGGGGACATTTTCAGTCAGAGCCTCTTACAATGGGGTCCATGTGGAGCTGTGGGCAAACTCAAGTCACCCACTCCAGGCCTCCCTGGTTGGTCCAGACCCTCTTCCTGAAGGAAAAACTTAGGGGTAGCTAGGTGCAGTGGCTCACACCTGTAATCCCAGCACTTTGGAAGGCTGAAGCAGAAGGATTGCTTGAGGCCAGGAGTTTTGAGACCAGCCTGGGCAACACGGTGAAACTCTATCTCTACAAAAAACACAAAAATTTTTTCAATTAGCCAGGTGTGGTGGTATGTGCCTGTAGTCCCATCTACTCGGGAGGCTGAAGCAGGGGGATCACCTGAGCCCAGGAGGTTGAGGCTGCAGAGTCATGATCATGCCACTGCTTTCCAGTATAAGACCACAACTCAAAAGGAAGGAGAGAGGGAGGGAGGGAGGGAGGGAGGGAAGAAGGATGGAAGAAGGAAGAGAGGGAGGCAGGGGGTGAAGGAGGGAGGAAAGAAAAAAATTTAGGAGGGCACATCCTAAAATAGGAACCCCTGTGGGGCCACAGATGGGCCAGGGGAGCAAGCCACAATCCTCTCTCTAACCAGCTCAGGCCAATCCCTACCACAGGAGGGGGGGTACTTAGAAATGTGTCCAGGGGGCCGGGCGTGGTGGCTCAAGCCTATAATCCCAATACTATGGGAGGCCGAGGCAAGAGGACTGCCTGAGCCTGTGGGTTCGAGACCAGCCTAGGTAACATGTTGAGACCTCATCTCTTCAATAAATCAAAAAGTTAGCCAGGCATGGTAGCACGCATCTGTAGTTCTGGCTACGTGGAAGGCTGAGGCAGAAGGCTCACCGGAGCCCAGCAGGTCGAGGCTGCGGTGGCCGGGAGTGGCCACTGCACTCCAGTCTGGGCGACAGAGTAAGACTCCAACTCAAAAAAAAAAAAAAAAGATCTTACCCAGACTGGAGTGCAGTGGTGCAAGCATAGTTCACTGCAGCCTCAAACTCCTGGGCTCAAGTGATCCTCCCATCCCAGTCTCCCAAGTAGCTAGGACTACAGGTGTGTGTCACCATGCTCAGTTAATTTTTAAGTTTTTTACAGATGGAATCTTGCTATGTTGCCCAGGCTGGTCTTTCACTCCTGGGATCAAGCAATCCTCCCACGTTGCTGAGATTACAGGCATCAGCCACCACACCCAGCTAGAAAACTACTTATTTTGTTTTGTTTTATTGAGACAGTTTTACTGTTACCCAGGCTGGAGTGCAGTGGCACAATCATGGCTCACCGCAGCCTCGACCTGGGCTCAAGTGATTCTCTCGCCTCAGCCTCCCAAGTATCCGGGACTACAGGCATACACCACCATACCGGTAAATTTTCCTATTTTTTGTAGAGATGGGGTTTTGCTTTGTTGCCCAGGCTGGTCTCAATCCTCTGAGCTCAAGAAGCTCTCCTGTTTTGGCCTTCCAAAGTACTGGGATTACAGGCATGAGCCACCGTGCCTGGCCTAGAAAACTTTGAGAAGTGCTAGCAACACCCTCCTCCCATGTCCCCTTCTGTCGCAGGCAGTCCCACTTTGGGAGGGTGACTTCGTAAAGTGCTGGGAGGCACATCCAAACACTGGTCTTCACGCAGGCTGCAGGTAGGCCTGGGAAGTCTTGTCTCCATGAGCCATCAAGGGTCTTGAACAAGGCAGTACTGACAGGAGGGGAAATCAGCTTTCAACTCTAAACCTTGGGCTTAATCTCAATATCTCCTTCCGCCATAACAGAACCAAGAGCACAGCAGAAGCACCAGGATTTTTCCTGCCTCTGGGGAAGTTGGCAGCTCCAGCCCACCTCACTTTGGGACTTGCTTCTGGACCCACCTCCTCAACCAGGACCTCTCAGCATCCCCACCATGGCCAGGTCAGAAAGGACTCAGGGTATATCTGGTCCTTTGGGCCCAGGGCCAGCATCAGCCTGTCTTGGTGGATTCTGGTGACAACTGTGCCTGAGTGGACAGAGATGCAAAGAAGGAGGTACGGAAAGAAGTGAAGGGTGAGGCCTGTGTAGGGTCTAGTGTGAGGATTCGGGCCAGCAAGTAACCTCCCTGCAAGACACTGGGTCAGAGGTCAGCTTGGGCTTCTGACTTGGCTGGGTCATTTTTGCTTATTTATTATTTTTTTATTTCTTATTTTTAGAGATGGCTTCTCACTCTGTCGCCCAGGCTGGAGTACAGTGGTGTAATCCAAGCTCACTGCAGCCTCAATTGAGCTCCTGGGCTCAAGCAATCCTCCCACCGCAGCCTCTCAAGTACCTGGGACTTTAGGTGTGTGCCACCATGCCCAGTTAAATTTTAAATTTTTTGTAGAGACGGATTCTTGCTATGTTGCCCAGCTAGTCTCAAAATCCTGGGCTCAAGCGATCCTCCCACCTGAGCCTCCTGAGTCACTGGGATTACAGGCACAAATTATATACCCTCCAAACACACACACACACACACACACAACCCTACACTCAATCATGCGGTGACCTGAGTCTTAGTAATAGCATTTTAATCGATTCTGTTGGTGGCAGCAATACCAAGAGAAGGGAGAGAGTCTGTCCCATCTCCAGAGCAGGAGGCTGAGGCTCAGAGTGGGCATCTCTGTGAGTCTAACCATCCTCATTCCATTGAACTGAGGCCAGGAAAGTGCGGATTTCCATGGGCTGCAGCGTCACAGCAGCCGGGTCCAACCAGTGGCGAGTGTGGTGGGGTGTGGAGCCTGGGAAGAAAGAAAGGAGGAATGAAGGGGTGCAGACTTCCTCTGCCTCACCCCACTGTGTTCCCTCCCCTGGGCCTAGACCCAGCCATACATCCCCAGATATGTCCCCAGGGTCTCATTTCCAGACTCTTAAAACACTTGACCAGGCCTGAATACCATGCCAGGTCCCCAAATCCTCTCCAATTGCACACCTGGCTACTGCCCTTATATCCTCAGTCCAACCCCAGAAGTGATGGACTACCCCCCAGAACTAGACACAGACAGAAACTCTCAAATCTTGTTCTTGGGACTAAACTCCATTCCCAAACCCTCAAGATCCATTGCTAGTTTGCTGGGCCCACTTCAGATCCTTAAGCCTGGAATCTGGACTCCGCTCCAGACCCTCAAGCTCTATATGGGGTCTTGGCCAACAATCCCATGACACACACCACTCCCCCAGCTGCCAGTCCTAGGCAGGGCCCCACCCGCAGCCAGGTGCCCACCCATGTCTGGTGTCCACTTAAGCCTGGAGGCGGTAGCCCGGAGCTGGTTGGCTGCCAGCGTCATCTCCTGCAGGTGGGTAATGGTGAAGGTGGAGAACAGGTCCTGCGGGCAGAGGATGGGCCCAGGTAAGTGGGGACAAAGCCAGGTTCCCCCTCTCCCCACTCTCTTGCCCCTCTCCTGTCCCCTTTCCAATTATCCCCTCCTCACCCGCAAGTCCAAGGTCACAGGAGAGCTCATGTTGTATCTGGAATCTTCCTCCTTAGCGAACTGATGCTCCAAGCGCAGCAGCAGCATTTCTGGGCCCCAGCGGGCCAGTGTGAGCAGGTGCACAGAGGGCGGCAGCTCCCTGTGTAGCCCTGAGAACTGTGGGAGAGGGGGCGGCGCTTGGATAGAGCGGGGCATGGCCGAGCTGCGGCCAGGAGGCGGAGCTAGGCTGTAGGAGGCGGGGCTTAGGAGAAGGGTGGGACTCAGGCAAGAGGGGCGGCCCGGCCGTGAAGGGAAGGGCGGAGCCAATGAAGAGATGGGAGCCGGCTCGGTGGCTCAGCCTGTAATCCCGTGCCTTTGGGAGGCTGAGGTGAGTGGATTGCCTGAGCCCGCAGGTTCGAGACCTGCCTGGGCAACTTGGCAAGACCTCATCTCTACAATAAATCAAAAATTAGCCAGGCATGGTAGGACGTGCCTGTACTTCCAGCTACTGGGAAGGCTGAGGCGGAAGGATCACTGGAGCCCAGCAGGTCGAGGCTGCCCGTGGCCGGGAGCGGCCACTGCACTCCAGTCTGGGCGACAGAGAGAGACTCCAACTCAAAAAAAAAAGAGATGGGGCAGATCTAGGGCTGGGGTGGTCTTAACCTGGAGGCGAGTCTGCGTCCCAAGGGGACAGAACCAATCTGGTTTGAGACTGGAGTTAGGTGGGGGCTGAAGCCGAATAAGGGGGAGGAGGGCCAGAGCCTGGAGGGGGTGAGTGGGCGAGAGGGCGGGGCTGAAGTGAGATGGGTGGGGGCGAGGTGAGGAGGGCAAGAGCTGAGGCTGCACCCTGACACAGTCCTTGTTGGTGGGTACCAGGCCGGTGGGCTGGGACTGCCCGAAGGATGAGGCGGGCCGAGAGAGCAGGGCTAGTTATGCCTCCGGGTGAAGCAGGTCCTCATGGAGCCTAGAAACATCTGCACCCGACCCTTCCCCATCCATCTCCTCCCCCCCACCGGCTTTCTCTTTCTGCCTGCTCTACTGTCCCTCACCTGCATACGGGGAGCAGTCTTGAGGCTGTAGGGAGTGCCACTACCCCCGGCCAGCACCATCTGTGGGGCCAGGAGCTCCTTCTCCGCCAGCAGCCGGTGCCTGGCAGCCGCAGCCTGGACCGTGTCCAGCAGTACAAGGTGGTGCCCTCGCACCCATGCCCCCGACCCTGCCTCCATCAGTGGCTCCTCTACTCCACGTGCATCGTCTTTCAACAGCCGTCGGTGCACCTGGGGGGAGAGCAGCCAGGAGAGAATGAAGATCGAGGGCCTGGCAGGTGTCCCTGGGCCGGAAATTGGGTAAGAGCTTGTGGGAATGTCAAGAGAAATTAAGAGGCGGGAGAAGTGGACGAGGATGAAGGTGAGGGTCTGATAGAGAAGCCCTAGCAGAGGCAGGATCCAGCCTAGCAAGGGGACCAGGGCAGTGGGAGGTAAGTACCTGGATAGGGCACGTCAGAGCTTGAAGGGGCTCTGAGTGGGGAGTGGGTCAAAGTGTGGAGGAACAGTGGCATAGGGATGGAGTTCTCAGCTTAGCGGGGACCACAAGGCCAGAAACAGGCTTCAAGGTCCAGTGGGGGGGGACCTGGCGTGGATGGGGCTCTGACCCACTTACCATGAGCTCCAGTGAGCCATCTCTCAGGCTGCTGCCCCCCTGGGAGCGGTCAGTCAACACAGTCAGCTGCATGTTACCATCCTGGAGTTGAGGGCTGAGAGTGAGGGCCAGTGCTTCCAAGCCAGCCCCAGCCCCAGCCCCAGCCCCAGGCAGTTGGGAGATGGGGATGATTTCCAATCCAGAGGTGGGGAGGGGCAGGATGGGGGGAGGGCTACCGTGATATAAATTCGGCTGTTGACTGGATAGTAGTTTCCTGCCACAGGCTCTGTCTGGTTCAATTTCCAGGTGGGCCGGTAATCCCGCCTGGGGTGGGGGTGTGATCTGATCAGGCTTGGGGCCTGGTCCCCTGACTCCTGAATCTCCCTTCATCTTCCCCCTCCGACACTCATGTGATCAGCAAATATCCCCACCACTCCTGGGTCCCAACACCCCACCTTGGTGCCCTCTGTCACCCCCACCTTCTCTCCAAGATCTCTCGGCCATTGCTGTCCGTGTAGAAGCGTCCCTTTGTTTTCAGTGGTGTGTCAAAGAGGCTGATAACCTCCTTCCCCCAGCCATCACTGTATTCAATGGAATGGCAAGGTGGTGAGTCTTAATTTAACCCCATCTTCCCTTCCCCCCACACCCCACTCCCAGCCTGTGCCACTCACCCCACAGGTATTGGCCCCACCGTCCACTCCAGCTCCAGGTGCCGCTGCCCTGGGTACAGGCGAACCACCTGGGAACACCAGGCTGAGAAGTTCTGGTGCACCTCCTGCACCAAGGCCGTCTGGGGGCACACAGGGGTGGAGCCAGGTGTCAGCCCACACCTGAGCAGAGGTAGAGCCCCACAAATGTCCCTCCACCCTGCCTGTGAGCCCCACAAAGGTCTGCATCAGGGCCAATGCCACTAACAGCCTGGCTGTGATGCTCATACTTTCCACTTCAGCCACTGTCGCCTAAATTTTTTTGAGTCAGTCTCACTCTGTCGCCCAGGCTGCATGCAGTGCAGTGGCACACTCATGGCCACTACAGCCTCAACCTACTGGGCTCAGATGATTCCTCTGTCTCAGCCTCCCAAGTAGTTGGGACTACAGGCATGCGCCACCATGCCCAGCTAATTTTTTTATTTATTGTAGAGACGAGGTCTTGCTAAGTTGCCCGGGCTGTTCTCGAACCCCTGGGCTCAGGCAATCCTCTTGCCTCCACCTCCCAAAGAGCTGAGATTACAGGCATGAGCCACTGTGCCTGGCCTTTTTTTCCTATTAGAGACAGCATGTCTCTATGTTACCCAGACTCGTCTTCAACTCCTGGCCTCAAATGATCCTCCTGCCTTGGCCTCTCAAAATGCTGAGATTACAAGCATGAGCCACTATGCCCAGCCAATAATTCTTGAGTGTGGCATAAGTGCTTGCTGACCACCATTACCCCAGCTCCCCTCCCTAGAATAAAATTCAAGCTTGGCACATGGCTACCTGAAATAAAGACTATATTGTCCAGTCTTCCCTGAGGCTATCAGTAACTGTGTGACCACAGTTTGCCCCATGGAAAGTGATCAGAATGGTGTGAACAATGTTTCTTGCCCCTTTCCCTCTGCCACTGACTCAAACGCAGCTGTGATGGCTGGAGCCTGAGCAGCCATTTTGTGTCATAACGTGGAAGCTAAATATTGAGGAAGGCAGAGCAGTGGAATAAAAGAAGCACGGTGAGTGTAGAACTGTCCTACCTTCCCTGGATGGCCCAGTCAGACTTTCTGTCAGAAGAAAAGACTCTTCTATCTCATTCTAGACACAGTTAATTTGGGTAACTCTGTTATGAAAGTCAAAACTAGATCCTAATACAGTGGCCAAGGTAGGCAGATATTCATCGCAAGGGGAATCTCATGAAATGTGAGTCCTGCTCTTATCTGCCCCATTCCCATCATTAGAGGGACCATGGGCTGGGTCCAGTGGCTCAGCCTGTAATCCCAGCACTTTGGGAGGCCAAGGTGAGTAGATTGCCTGAGCTCACGAGTTCAAGACCAGCCTGGGCAACTTGGTAAGACCTCGTCTCTAAAATAAATCAAAAATTAGCCGGGCACGGTGCACACCCTTAGTTCCGGCTACTTGGAAGGCTGAGATGGAAGGATCACCAGAGCCCAACAGGTCGACCCTTGGGTGGCCGTGAGCTGGCCACTGCACTCCAGCCTGGGTTAACGATTGAGGCTCCAACTCAAAAAAAAAAAAAAACGAGGGACCATCAATGAGAAGACAGGAGAAACTGCAGTTTCCTGCCAGATGCACCTCAGACATCCACCCCAAGGGAGACTCAACCAAGCCCTACCTAAGGGTGAGCTCTCACATATCCACCCCAGATATAAACTTCTCTTTCCTACAGACCTTGGTGAACACTTGTAGCAGCTGCACTTGGCTTTCCAGATTCATGGGCCCCGTAAGAACACCCCACCCTCAATTTCCAAATCTAAGTGTAATCCTGATACCTGTAACAGAAGTGAATACCTTGATATATGCTTCCTTGGGAAAGATTCTAATATAACCAGCCATGAATAACCAACCATGTGACCCTGTGGGAGGACCTCAAGTATTCCCCTCAGGTCTTAGACTTTTTTTTTTTTTTTGAGGCTCACTGCAGTCTCCTGGGCTCAAGTGATACTCCGACCTCAGCCTCCTGAGTAGCTGCGACTATAGGCACATGCCACCATGCCCGGCTAATTAAAAAAAAAATTTTTTTTTTTGTAGAGACAGGGTCTCACTGCTATGTTGCCCAGGCTGGTCTCAAACTCAAACCCCTGGTCTCAAGAGATCCTCCTGTCTTGGCCTCTCATAGTGCTGTGATTACAGGTGTGAGCCAGCCTTAGCCCCTTATTTGAAGGATATATAAATCCTCCCCCAATCCCCTAACAAACAGCTCACCACCATCCCAGACTCCAGACCCCCCACCTCCCTTTCCCAATTCCCCACTCATGATTCCTGGCCACAGACCTTCACAAGGCGGGTCTGAGCCCAGCGGCTCACAGGCAGTGGCTTCGGTTGGTTGGGTCTGAAGATGTAGGCACCTGAGGCCTGGCGGCTTTGGTTGTCACCTGTGCTGGCATTGTACCTGGGGCCGGGGCAGGTGAGAGTCAGGTAAGAGACCCCAGTTCCATGCACCATGCCATGCATCACCCCTTACCCCCAGGCCTGGTGGTCCTCCCTCACCAGAAGAAGTTCTGGTAAACAGGCAACCGGAATTTCTGATCCATGATCATAATCTCCATCAAAAGCCCTGTGTCAGGGTCAAATGCTGCCCGGATGTACTGAGCAGAAAAGAACAGACAGACATTAATGACCATCACCTTAGCCAACAGCAGCTCCATCCTTCCCCGGGCTTAGGATAAAAGACTGAAGTCACCCTTACCTCCTGTCACTCTCTCATTGCTCACACTTGATCTCAGTAGCAAATCCTGACAGCCCCGTCTTCAACCTTGTCCTCAATCCCACCACTTCTCACCACTTCTGTGACCTTCCAGGACTAGTGCTATCAACCCATTCTAGGTCCCTGTGCTTCCAGGCTGGTGCCCCACAGTCTGTTCCCCACAACATCCAGAGGGCACCTGTGACACCCTAAGTTTCATCATAGCCCTCGTCTGCTCCAGACCAGCACTGATGGGCACCTGACCCAGGAACCACAATGCCAGAACTCATAAGACTTTTAGAGGGGGTGTGGAGATGTTTTAATTTATTTTATTTTGTTTTATTTTATTTTTTTGAGTTGGAGTCTCACTCTGTCACCCAGACTGGAGTGCAGTGGCTGCTCCCGGCCACCACAACCTCGACCTGCTGGGCTCCGGCGATCTTTCCGCCTCAGCCTTCCAAGTAGCTGGAACTACAGGCGCGCGCTACCACACCCGGCTAATTTTTTGATTTATTGTAGAGATGAGGTCTCACCAAGTTAAGTTTCCCAGGCGGGTCTCGAACCCGCGGGCTCAGGCAATCCACTCACCTCAGTCTCCCAAGGCGCAGGATGACAGGCTGAGCCACCAAGCCCGGCCTTAATTTATTTTAGCATTACAAAACAACTTGAATATGATAATGATACACATATTATAATGAAGCCTACCTGGATTTTTTTTTAAATAAGGAGACAAGGTCTCACTGTGTTGCCCAGGCTGGAGTACAGTGGCACGATCACAGCTCACTGCAGCCTCAAACTCCAGGCGTGTGCCACCATACCTGGCTAATTTTTTTTTTCAAGTTGGGAGTCTCACTCTGTCACCCAGACTGGAGTGTAGTGGCACACTCATGGCCACTGCAGCCTCGATCTGCTGGGCTCAGGCGATCCTTCCACCTTAGCCTTCCAAGTAGCTGAAACTACAGGTACACACCACCACACCCAGCTAATTTTTCAATTTATTGTAGAGATGAGGTCTCGCCAAGTTGCCCAGGCTGGTCTCAAACCCCTGAGCTGAGGCAATCCTCTCGCCTCTGCCTCCCAAAGTGCTGGGATTACAGGCGTGAGCCACCACACCTGGCAAAAAAATTCTTGTAGACACAAGGTATCATTATTTTACCCAGGCTGGTCTCAAACTCCTAGCCTCAAGCAATCCTCCTGCCTTGGTCTCCCAAAGCACTAGAATTACAGGTATGAGCCACTGTGCCCAGCCCAGATTGTGTTTATACCAACACCATCATAAAATATAGTTTTTAACTTTTTTTTTAACGGAAGAAGCAGTCCACAAAATCAGAAGTGCTAGGGCCCATGACAGTCTTAATACAGTACTGTCCTGCCCGTGGCTCCTTCACAGTAAAAGCCAAATCTCCTTGTCAGCCCTCAAGAGCCTCAAAGTCTGACCTGTCACCTCCTTATCCAGTATCAGTCACCCTGGGTTCCTTGTGGCTCCTAGAATAATGCACACTCTCCTGCCTGAGGACTTTTGTGCCTGTTTTCTGCCTGCCTGGATCTCTCTTCCCCCAAATAGTCACACAACTCCCTCTCTTTGTCAGGAACCCCTAACATTCCCCTTCCAAAACTGCAGACCGCTTCCAGCCGCCAGCTATGACATATCCATCAAGTATCCCCCATGATCACACTGGGACCTCCTAACAGCCCCAGGAAAGGACATGGAAATTCAGACAAAGGTCACCTGCTCAAAGACACACAATCAGGAGAGGGGTGATGGTTCACCAGGAAGCCATACAGAGTCTATGCAGCTAACCATAACAATTCAAATCTGTCACGGGGCAGGGAAGAGGATCTAAATGGAGTCTCACCTCATTTTCAATGGCCAAGACACGGGACGAGGACATATTGGGGCCGGGATGGGGGATGCGGGCCTGGAGATTCTGGTTAGACACCCGGGCTACCGAGTAGGTGCTGAAGCCCAGGGCAGGCACTGAAGCTGAGAACAGCAGCTCTGGATGGTACATCTGCCTGTCCAAGCTAGGAACTATCACCACCTTGAGTAAAGGAGAAGAGAAACTGAGTCAAGAGGCTGTGAGTACACACATAAAGGAATACATTACAGGGAGGCATCAAACTCAAGGAAGGGAAAGAGTCCTAGAATAGAGAAAAGAAATGTAGGTGTTGGCAGTTGAAGGTTGTCAGCTTTCAAGAAAATATTACAGAAAAGATTTACAAGGTAGAAAAAAAATTCACTTGGAGGATGGAGAGATAGGCGGGGGAGAAGTAAGGGAGGAAATAGGGGAAGAGATACTTGAGGCAAGAGAGAGGGAGATTCTTGGGAAGGAAGAGGTCTGAGGGAAGAAACCATCTGGAATGAAGGATATATCCATAAAGAAGAAGGGTATATCCAAAAAAGAAGAAAATTTCTCGGGTAGGGGGGCATATTAAAAAGGGAGACCAGGCTGGGCATGGTGGCTCACACCTGTAATACCAGCCGCTTTGGGAAGCTGAGGTGAGAGGACTGCCTGAGCCCAGGGGTTCAAGAACAGCCTGGGTAACATGGCGAGACCTTGTCTCTACAATTAAAAAAAAAAGTCAGCTGGTCATGGTGGCAAACGCCTATAGTTCCAGCTACTTGGAAGGCTGAAGTGGAGCGGAAGAATCACCTGAGGCCAGCAGGTCGAGGCTGTGGTGGCCATGAGCATGCCACTGCACTCCAGCCTGGGTGACAAAGTGAGACTCTGATTCAAAAAAAAAGGGGGGAGACCATTCATGGGAGGTAGATGTTCCCCAGGGGGCTGATATTAAGGGGCAAAGGGGAAAGATACACAGAGGGTAAGAGTTATTAGTGGGTGGGAGATATTCATGGATGGGGCATCTATGAGGGGGTGACACTCAAGAGGGAGGAGGGGAATATCCACAGGGATAGGTGACCAGGGGGTGATATTCATTGAAAGGGCTCACATCGCTGTACACCCTCCTGCCATTGGGGTCCCTCACGAGGAAAGCACCTTCACGAACCGGCAGCCGCACCATCCAATTCACCTTCCGCCCCAGGGGGTTATAAACGGTGACCTGGAACTGGGGTGGGAGAATCAGGGAGGGAATGGGTCACAGCAGACTTTCTCCAAACCCACCCACCACGTGCACATCAATGCCCCTGGGTGACCCCGGTGCCATCACGGCCCTCCAGGTCAAGCCCCCTCATAGTGCACTAGTCTCTGTCCTGCTCCAACTTCCCTGTACCCCAGGTAATCTCGCCCTAGTACAGTCCTCCAAAGGAATTTTTTTCTTTCTTCTTTTGAGTAGGAGCCGACCTATCTCTTTGGGCTGCTCCCCAGGTTCTCCTGAGCAACGCGCTGGCGCGGCTGACAGGCTCCAAGGAAGACTTTACATTCTGCCCCTACCTCAACATCAGTATCTGCCC
>CAUYQG010126281.1:0-36354 GCA_963574415.1 Tarsius wallacei | reverse complement strand
CCCGGCTGATTTTTTGATTTATTGTAGAGATGAGGTCTTGCTTGCCCAGGCGGGTCTCGAACCCGCGGGCTCAGGCAATCCACTCACCTCAGCCTCCCAAAGGCGCGGGATTACAGGCTGAGCCACCGAGCCCGGCTAGTTTTTAAAATTTTTAATCAAGACGAGGTCTCACTATGTTGCCCTGCCTGGTTTTGAACTCCTGGGCCCAAGCAATCCTCCTAAATCAGCCTCCCAAAGTGCTGGGATTAGGTGTGAGCCCCTATGCCAGGCCTATTTAAAAATGTTTAAAAGACACATAGGGATATTAATGAAAGTATTGTCTATTTTCTCCTCCAATAAAATGCCAACTTTTGGGGGTGGAGAGGGGAGAGGGTAGACTTTACCAGCAGATGCCTTTTTTCATTGTCTTTTTTCCCTCCTACTTGGAGCTTAGACAAGATGCTGGAGGTGAAGCGGATATCATGTGATCACAGGGCAACCAGCTTGGCTGAGCCGAAAATGTGAGGAGCCTGCATCCCTGAATCCATTTCCTAGGGCTGCCTTCACAAAGTTCCAAAAGCTAGGTGGCTTGAAACAAGAGGAATCTGTTTTCTCACAGTTCTGGAGCCTGAAGTCCAAAATCAAGGTGTTGGCAGGACCATGCTTCCTCTGAAACCTCCAGGGGAGGGTCCTTGCTTGCCCCTTAGAAGGTACCCCCAGGTGAACCTTGATGTCTACAGCATATCCTAATTGTCTGCCTCCATCTTCAGGGGGCCAATGTCCTGCAGGTCTCTACTGAAATCTCATCTTCTTGTGAGGACGCCAGTCATTCTGGATTAGGGCCCACGCTAATGACCTCATCCTAACTCAGTTACATCTGCAAACATCTTTTCTTTGTTTGTTTGTGTAGAAACGAGGTCTTGCTATGTTGCCCAGGCTGGTCTCAAGCTCCTGGTCTCAAGCAGTCCTCCCGCCTTGGCCTCCCAGAGTGCTGAGATGACAGGTGTGAGCCACCATGCTCAGTCCCAAAGATGCTATTTTCAAAAAGATTACATATACAGGTACCAGAAGTTAGGACTTCAGCTTATCTTTTAGGTGAACACAATTCAATTCAGAAATGTTCCTGATGGCATTCTGGGGCTGCTTGACTAGATTTAGATGTTCTGCCTCTGAACTGTATTACTTGAGAAACACAAAACCCCCAATCTGTCTAAGCCTCTGTTTCTTCAGGGTGTTCGATATTCACAACAGAACTTAATTTCTTTCTGATTCCGTAACACTGGAAACTTAAAAATGATCTGCCACGCGGAGCCTACTTAGACAGAGGATAGCTTGTAACTTTTTAAAGACAGAGGCCATTATTCTCTTCTTTTGGGAGCAGCAAGGGATTAGGCAGGACCTCTGCTCAGTTAAGATTTTTCTAGTCAGAATTGAAAGATCAACCCTGTTTTCAAAATAAAATGTGCCAGATACTGAAAAGGTCAGTGGACATGTATTCGGCAGCCAAGTTTAGGTTCTAACCCTGCCCTGGACTCACACCCGTCTCAGATATGTCTTCATTAGTCACCACTGCATACCTCAGTGAACGAGAAGACAAATGTAGCTTTTGTGCTTACATTACCAGAAGAGCTTGCTTGTCCAACACAATCATGTCCAATTTTATAACACCATCTTTCTGCCAGGTGCGGAGCTTGGAAATAGACGTGCCAGAAAACACTTGAAGCAGCCAACACTGAAATTTGTCTTAATTTTGAGAGAGTTGCTAGGAGTTCTTAGACCATTTTCATGGCATCCATACCAGGAACATAACCATGATTCATTCAACTTATTTATGGGCTCCAGCAGTGAGGACAAGCAATTACTTCCATCATCTCTGTTAGTCATAGAGCCCGGAATTGTTCGCTCTGCTTCTCAGTGGTCTTAATAAAGGCTGATGGGCTGGATGAGGTGGCTCACACCTGTAATCCCAGCACTTTAGGAGGCCAGGATGGGAGGATTGCTTGAGCCCAGGAGTTCAAGACCAGCCTGGGCAACACAGCGAGACCCCATCTCTATTTTTTAAAAAAGTCAAAATAATTAACAAGGTATAGTGGTGCAAAATTCGCCAGGCATGGTGGTGCACTCCTGTAGTCTCAGCTACTTGGGAGGCTGAGGCAGGATGATCACCTGAGTTGGGAGGTGGAGGCTGTAGTGAGCTATGATTGGGCCACTGCACTCCAGGCTAGATGACAGAGTGAGACCTTGACTCAATAATAATAACAACAACAACAACAACAATAAAGGCTGACATAATAAACAGATGCTGCCATCATTTTTTCTCAAGAAAGGTGAGGGCTATGATAAGTCAAGTCTTTTCATCCTCCTTGTCTCCAAAGCATTTACTGAGTACCTATCTCGCGTCAGACAAACGACAGGCTTTGGAGATTAAACAAATAAGACACCTTCTTTACCTTCAAGGGATCTACAGTTTAGCTACAGAGACAGACAAGTCAACAGAAAATCATGAGACACTGTAATAAGAGCCGAGATGAGTTTAAGAACAGACTAGTAGGGAAGCTCACAGACAGGGCAGTTAACTTTTCTAGGGGCAGTCAGCCTGAAGCTCCTGCTTACACTGAGGTTGAAAGCAAGATCTGAAGTGCACTGGGAGAAGCCAGGTGTGGGGCAGCAGCGTAGTCAAAGACCCAGAAGCGAGCACATCGCATCTGTGCAGACCTGCTCAGAGTTTGATATGATGGGCTATAACTTGGGAACTGTCCATGAAACCTTATTGTGAAGGTGTTGGAGAGTCAGACACTCCCATGATCAAGTTTGCATGTTAGAGAATATCTTTTTTGTCTTGTTTTGTTTTACATTGAGGTCTCTCTCTGTCACCCAGACTGGAGTGCGGTGGCACAATTACAGATCACTGCAGCCTTGACCTTCTGGACTCAGGTGATCCTTCCACCTTAGCCTCCCGAGTAGCCGGGACTACAGACACATGCCACCACACCCAGCTAATTGTTTTGTTTTTGTAGAGACAAAAATCTCACTATGTTGCCCAGGCTGGTCTCGAACTCCTGGGCTCAAGCAATTCTCCTGCCTCCGCCTCCCAAAGGGTTGGGATTACAGGCATGAGCCGCCACACCCGACCCATGTTAGAGAATACCTGGCAGCAGTGTGCAGAATGGATTAGGCCAGATCACGGATAAAACAGGAGTCAATTGTAATGCTCCAAGAGAGGAGAGACGAGAAAGAAGAGACACACTTGAGGAGTAACATTGACAGCTCTAGATGAGTTAACATGAGGCACATGTGGGAACAGCACATCTAAGGATGACACTAACATTTATGGTTTAGTTAACTGATCTGTGTGAGTGTATGGGGGGAGTTCTTTTAGGTTAGAAATTAGGATACATCAATACTAAAAATTCATATTCATATGTTTAATAAAGTAACTAAATTCTGATCCTATTCAGATTTCTGATATAATAACGTATTGAATTTTTTAAATATGAAAAACACATTTACTTTAGAAACTAGGTATTGATGGGGATGAATAATGAAACAAAAATAAGTGGAATAGAAAAGTCATGATGCATGAATCAATAGTTCAATTATTTTCATCTCATAGTTTCCTTGAGAATCTCACCTCCTCCCCCACCTCAGTTCCAGTCGATGGTTCATATAACCCTGTTTTCTTTTTCTTTTTGTAGGAAATGGACAAGTGGTATTTGGGAGCCAAAAGAACTTCAGAGAGAGTGAAATACAAATTCTTTACATTGGAACTGCTGTAGAACACCATTAGGAGATTTTAAGGTAACCGATGCTCAGAATACCATTGTGTTGAAAGACAGTAGACACATCGCAAGGATCATCTCTGGGAACTATTACAGCAAGGAGGTGTTGGACGCGGGGTCGTGCAGATTAAATGAGGCGGTATTTGTAAATCAGCCAGCACAGTTCTCAGTGATTGATAGCTTTAACAGCAGAGACTACCAGCCAAAATTCATTTCCTACTTTGCCCTGAGCACAAAGTGGCCTTACTAATCTGCATTTCCCAGCCTTCTTTGCGGTTAGGTGTAGCCACGTGACAATTTTCACCAAAGGAACATAAGCAGAAATATAACTGCCACTTCCCAACCTGGACCCTACAGTATTGCACAAAATCCTCCATGCTGTCTACTTTCTTTGAACTGAACACAGGCGTGACTACAACCCAACAGATGAGGACGATTCCCTGGGGAATGGCACAGGAACAAGACAGAAGGAACTGGGTCCCTGTGTGACCACATGGAACAGAGTTGCCTGCCTCCCTGCCCTGGGAATGAAAATGAACATTTGTATTTTTTTATTATTATTTTTTTTTTAGATTCAGGGGGTATGAGTGCATGTTTGTTACATGGGCACATTATATACTGGTGGGAATTAGGCTTTCTGATGTCCCTGTGACTCCAAATAATGAACACTGTACCTAAGAGGTAATTTTTCACCCTTGCCCTATATTTGTCCTTTAAGTCACTGTATTGTCAGGTGTCTCTATTACAAAAGGTTTCCCTTTGCCTAAAATAATACAGCTTTTTTCTTTTTTCTGCTCTTCTCCAACACAATTACTTTATTTTTGCAACATTGTCTTCCATGGATATAAATACTTTAAATAGCTGCCACCACGGTGTGCATATTATTTAGTCCTGTGTTATTTTCATTTCTAATATCACAACACTGTTCCAGGATTCAGAATTATCTTCAATTATTTGTTTTAAAACAAAAAAAAAATGAAAACACTCAGAGGAGATTGGTACAATGAAAAAAAAAGCTTGAGTTTGTTTTGAGATCCTCTCTAAATGTAATGACAGTTGCATCTTCAGGCATAGGGGTTATTGCAGAAGGTTGATGTTGGAGACTGTTTGCCAAGCAAAAAAATGTTAAAGTATCCATTTCCCAGCACCTGACCCTTCTGGTTGGACCATGAGAAAAACTGACTCCTTCTCAGCCAACAACTACTCTCTTCCCAAGGCAGCCTAACTTCCTAAGTGGAAGTTGAGCTCATCCTAAAATCATCAAGAACCTTCCTGAAGAGCAAATGCCCCATTGTGGTTCTTCCCTTGATGGGAGAACAATGTGTACTTTTGATTTTCTGACACCTGAAATATTTGTGATTTCGCTTCCTTGAGAAGCTTCGTGAGAAATCAGTTCCATTTAGTGTCATTTAGTTCAATTTAGTGTGATTTCAAAATGGTAAGAGTTATTAAACTATTCCCAGATAGCGTGACAACTTAAAGGAGAAAATGGAGTACAGGTAGGATTAGATTAGGACTTAATAGGCTCTCGCAAAAAAGGAAAGCTACTAAATAAACCATTTTCAAATCAACTTAAGCACTTATTAGGCACCAACAGTAAGCAAGGCCCTATCTCAGCCATCTTCCTCCCCTGCATGCTGGTTTCATTATCTTTGCAGCTGAGTGGGGACGACAGACGCATAATTAATAAAAATCCACGGTAGAATAAAACGAGCTCTGTGATATTTATATAAACAAAGCACATTTGAGCCACCTTGGAAGGATACATTAATTTAATAAATTTTGAGGAAGAGTGAAAAAAGAGGAGAGTGTCTAATGTAGAGAATGAAATCAGTGTTGACCATCCTCTACCTTTCCCATTTCTCAAGCCCTGAATGTCACCTTCCTCTCGGATATTTGAGAAAAAGGATGTTTGTCTCACATTTGCCCCTGAGTCATCCTCTTTGCAGCTGCTTCTGAGTCACTTACTCCTCTCCAATGCCTCCAGCTCTGCCCTGACTCTCCATCCTGGTGCCACCTGAAGGATCTGGGGTTCCTTTTCCCATGACACGGTGATGGTTTCCGTGGAAGGATCAATCATGCTTCCTTTTGTTGTTCTCTTCTTTAATTCTCCACAACACCAGCACAGAACTTGTGCATATCTAATAGAATTAATTAAAGGGCTGGTGGAAATGAGGGAGAGTTCTAATATAGGAGGAGAAAATTGGACAACAAACACAACAATTCTCACAGCCCCAGGGGGGAAAGCTTGTAAGCCCTTTACATACTGTAGAAATATTCTGGTTCCTAATTTTGTTCCCTTGCCACAAGTCCAGTCTCCTTTTAAAAATGTTTAGTTCAGCCAGACACAATGGCTCAGCCTGTAATCCCAGCACTTTGGGAGGCCAAGATAAGAGGACTGCCTGAGCCCAGGAGTTACAGACCAACCTGGGCAACATAACAAGATCTTGTCTCTACAAAAAAATCAAAAAATTAGCCAGGCATAGTGGTACATGCCTGTAGTTCCAGCTACTTGGGAGCTTGAGGTGGAAGGGTCACCTGAGCCCGGAAGGTTGAGGCTGCAGTGAGCTGTGATTGTGCCACTGCACTCCAGCCTGGTTGAGAGAGTGAGACCTTGACTCAAAAAATAAAATAAAGTAAAATAAATAAAATGCTTAGTTCTTCAATTCTCCAGATTCAAATCCTTACTCCAACAGTGCTAGCTCTACCCTTGACCTTGGGCCTCCCACCTAGAGGATTCAAAAATACAACACCCACAACAGGGCTATGTTTTTTTTTTAATTAAAAAATTTTTTTGGAGACAGAGTCTGAATCTGTCACCCAGGCTAGAGTGCAGTGGCCCTATCACAGCCCACTGCAGCCTCAAATTCCTGGGCTCAAGTGCTCCTCCCACCTTAGCCCCCTGAGTAGCTAGGACTATAGGTACTCAGCACCACAGTTGGCTAATTTTTTTATTTTTTGTAGAGACAGGATCTCACTATGTTGCTCAGGCTGGTCTCAAACTCTTGACCTCAAGAAATCCTCCCTCCTCAGCCTCTCAAAATGCTGGGATTATATGCATGAGCCACCATACCCAGCTGTTTTTCTTAAATGGAAAGACTCATAAAATAGCCAAAGTAGGCTTTGCACTGCAAAAGTCCAGTCTCTCTTTTGAAATCTCTGTGCCAGTCCAGTGCAAACCTCATGTATCCTCATCATTCTTGCCGTTTTCTCCATGGGCCATTGTTGCCCTAAGCACATCCCACACACTTTTTTCTAGTAGAAAAAATACTTTTCAAAGATAGTACACTCTGAATCTATATTAGAGAAAACAAACATTTCCTAAATATGAAGTTATCTGCTTAAATATCCTGGCCTACAATGAAATCACATTTTATAAGATTTGCCAAGATGTTTTCGTTTCTCTTTACTACTTGCAAACAATTTCCTGAGGTCTAGTTTGCTTTAGAAATACAGGCTATCATAGAATCTTCTTAAGCAAAAGAACCATTTACCCTGATGGCCAACATTATTACATAAAGATGAATAAAGTTTCTTTCTTTGGGCCAGGTTGAATTTGTAGGCAGGTCTTCTCTCAATGATCTCAATTAGGATAAGGGGGACAATGGAAAGATGCCAATAGATGCACCGTATACACTTACGTGGCTGCCTGCATGTGATGATCCCATACTCTTCTTATGGTAATAGAATCCACTCCTTTATTCTCAGAAATGGATAATGACCAGTCAGTCATGTCCTTCACATTCTTACCCATAGGAATTCATCCAGAGGTTGAAAGCATGATTTAAGCCTGGCCAATCAGAGGTCTGCCCCAGGATGTTTTAAACCTAAAACTTGAAGAAAGAAACCCCTTTTCCTCTAGGGATAAAGAAAGCTTAGTACTAGAAAACCCTTTCTACCATGAAGAAAATTTCTCCTTATAGTAAAATAGAATAAAACCAACATGCACAGGAAAGCAGAAATGGGATTCAGAAGAGTATGATGTTTAGAGTTTGAATGCTGGTTCCAGTCATGGAAGTCTTCAAAATCGCTGTAGTTCCTGAGACCCATCCTTCAATTCTCTGAACTAGTTCAGTATTCTTTCAGTTAAGTTCAAACTTAAATTGGATTGAGTTGAATTTTTCTTCTTGCGAAAAAAAAAAAAAAGGTCCCGGGATTACACTCTGTCTAGACCACTCACCTTCCCTAAGGTTGAGGATGAAAATAGGAAAAGTTACTCTTGCAGTAAACATAGACAAATCCTACATATGCAATCAGGAAGTCCTTCTCTGGCTCATGGCATTATACTATATATAGCCAAACATTACCCTTAGGAAAACAATTTTCTTTTTTTCTTTTCAAATTTTAGAATCAGAGGGTATGTGTAAGGATTTGCTACATAGGTATATTGCATAAAGGGAACGTCTAGACTTCTTTTAAGTCCCACCTCCCTGCAGTGGTGAGCATAGTATCCAATGGGTGGCTTTGCACCCCTTATTTTCCCTCCCTTCCTCTCTTTTTTAGCAGTTGTTCCCATCCTTGTATCCATGTGTGCCCAGTGTTTAGTAACCAATTATGAGTAAGAATATGCTGCATTCAGTAGGAAAAAATTTTTCTAACATTCTAGCATGATATCACAGATCCTGTACATTCTATTCAACCAATTGTTAAATGGAGCTCTGTGGAAGGCCCTGGCCAACGCTGCTGGACCCCACTGCTCCCGAGTATCAAACCAATTGCATATGCCACAGGATTTCCTGCAGAACCTAATTGCAATTTATCTATGTATGTGATGTCTAGTAATTATTGTGTGAGCTGTGGTCAATGAAACAAAATGTTTCATTTTGTTTATATGTTTCATATGGCATGCCGAGAAATTGTACTTGGAATATGATCTTATCCAAATGATAAAACTCACTAAAGGTTTTCTTTTTTCTTCCAACTTCATAAAAATTATGATAGAGTTTTGAGGTTCATGAGAAGTTTTATAAGCCTCAAATTGGTGTTTCCCTTGTTCTGCGGGAACTAACTACGGCCATGTACATTGTCATTGCCACTACCCAGGTCTGTTTCCCATAAAGAACTGAGGAGGCTCAAGAAACCACATTCAACAAACATCCCCTGGCCTGATATTTTCTGATGCTTTCCTGCAAGTGTTTTCTTTTGGCTTCTATAGTCAAAGTAGACAATAACTTCTATAACACTTATGTATCAATTTACATCCTCTGATCTAAGCTATAAAGAACTATTTCAGGACTGTATAAATTAAGAAATGTTGGGAAATTCAGAATCCACTAAAGTGTATATCAACGTCTAGACCAGACAGAAGTGGATAAAGTTCTAAGCCAGGCATGTTCAACCTGCAGCCCATGGGCTGCATGTGATCCAGGACAGTTAGTAATGCAGCCCCACAAAATCTTTCAACATCGATGATTCCATGCATAGTTCCATTTTTAGAGTTCACAATCATGCCGTGTTCATAACATTGCTTTTTGGCAGCACATATATTTCTGAGCAACTGTTTTCAGTTAAGAAGCACATGAAGAGCAAAATTGGAACAAATATTTCTGACAAGCACCTTGAGAATTGTGACCACTTCCATTGAACCAGATATTGATAGATTAGTTTTACAAAAACAAGTTAAAATTCCTACTAGTTTTATATTGTTCTCATTTTTCTAAGCTTTATAATTAAAAAAAAAATTTTTTAAAGAAGGCTTATTATGTATAAACACTGTATTATATAATTTGTGTGTGGCCCAAGACTAGTCCTCCTTACTCAGTGTGGCCCAGGGAAGCTGAAAGGTTACACCCTTGATCTTGACATTTAGCCCAAGGCCCTCGTTGTTACTAACAGGTGAGAAACCTCAGTGTCTGCATTTTCTACCTCAACTACAATCATCTGCTTCAAAAGCAATATGAGAGATACAAGGAAATGCATTCATTTCCAAATTTTTACTAACACATAACTCAGATGTCAGAAGAGTCTCCTTGCTGCCCAAGGTGGTTCAGGCTCCCATTTCATATTTCCTCCAGTAAAAGTCCAATGGCCATCACCCAAATTTTTGGGAATTCCCAGGGGACTTTCATTCTCATTGTTATTTCTGGCTCTGAATCCTGCTCGCAATGATGGGTTTAATGTGGCTCCTATTCCTTATCACATTAACTCAAACATGGAACTCAGTCTCTCAGTTTCCACGGGACACACGTTCACATGTACACAGCATCACAATTTGTGTCGATAGCAGGATTTGTATAGATAGCAGAATTCACTCAAGATTTGGGATGGTGAAGGCAGGCTTCCATCACAGAAATAAAAGGATCGTACAACTGAATATCGCCTACTCTACATCTTGAAAGGTTTTTAAGGTATATCACCTTAGTTCTCCACCAATCTCTCTCCCACACGCTCCCCCCTCTCAGTTTCTCCCACCTTCATGTGTTTATTGTAGAGCAGCTTAGTTTAGCTACAATTGTTCTTTGTCCCCAGCTACTCCACACTCTCTGAAGGCTTCTTCCTCCTCTGGTAGTTTATGGAGTATTTCCCTAACACAGATTCTGGTTTTAGCTGTTAATAATTCCCCTTCTCCTTCCTAGTATACATAGAATGGATTTAATCCTGAAGCTGGAACATTCTAAAACACACTAGCTTTTGCTTGCACTAAGTTCCATGATGATTATAATGGAACAATAAAAGCTCTCAACATACTTCTCTTCTATCTAGAGGACATTATATCACCCAGTTCATTTGTTTCAGGTAATGCCCACCAAGCAATGATATCGCTATTATACTCTTGGAAATTGGTCTGTGATAACATTTAGGTTCTTAATAATGTATAATAAATTAATTTAATCCCAAATTAAATTTAAAAAGACACATTTTGCAAGAACGGAAAGGAAGCTAGGTTCCTTCCTGTACCAGAACATGTGGGATTTAAAAATCCAAATGACATCAGGAAACAGCTGGTCTCCGGATAGATGTGTTTGTCCTTTAAAGTGATTAATAACTGCATCATTTTGGACTTTGAAATGGAATGTTTTTCCAACTCTGCTGAATAATTCTAGTTAAATAAATTTTTTATTTTGCTACTTTACTTCCCAGTGACATATGAAGTGATCTCTCCTCCTCTGGAGAGGGAGAATAATGAATATGGCTGAATAATCTGTGGATTGGAATTCTTCCCTTTGAGTCCAGAAATATACTTGGATGAGCTTTTCCAGGGCATGGAGGGCTAGAGTTTTAATGCTGTGGCCTAAGTTCTAGCTACAAGAGAATCTGGTGATGAGTGGTTGGCTATCTTTCCTTCTCAGAAGCACGGAGGTGAAGTGAATTCTACCAGTGTTGCCAGACAGTTGGCTGGTCAGTGCTCACCTGTGTCTAATCTCTAACTCCCCACATCCCCAGAATATGCTTGGACCAATTTATAAACTCAGTGTGAGTCTCACTGCACACCTGCTCTGTTGATCTGGTGTTAGAGCTTCTCTGCTTCTCTGCTTGGAGAATTTGTCCTCCATATATGTGTTTATTGTAGAACAATTTAGCTATAATTGTTCTTTGTCCCTAGCTACTCCACACCCTCAGGCCACACACACACACACACACACACACACACATTATCTATCTATCTATCTATCTATCTATCTATCTATCTATCTATCTATTATAAACCTGGCCAGGCACAGTGGCTCATGCCTATAATCCCTACACTTTGGAAGCCTAAGGCAGGAGGATTGCTTGAGCCCAGGAATTCAAGACCAGCCTGGGCAACAAAGTGAGAAACCTCTTCTCCACAAAATAAAAAATAAAAAAATGAGCCAGGGATGGTGATGTATGCCTATAGTCCCAGCTACTCAGGAAGCTGAGGTGAAAGGACCACCTGAGCCTAGGAGGCTGAGACTGTGGTGAGCTGTGACTGTGCCACTGTACTCCAGCCTGGGTGATAGAATGAGACCTTGACTCAAATAATAGCAGCAACAACAATAATAATAATAAAATAAAATCTCCCCACAGCAGTTTCACTCATCCATTCAGAAAGGCTTTCTCTGATCATTCTATCTAAAACAGAATCCTATTATCCTGTATTCCTTTTTCTCCACTTCATCTTTCTGTATAAAACTTACTGCTTCCTGATACAATACGATAAACTTACTGTCTCTCCACCAGAAAGTCCCTGAGGTCAAAGACTTTGCTTAGTTCACCACCGAATCCCCTGTGCCTAGAACAGAGACTCTTATATAATGTATAGAATGAGTGATAGCCCTGAAAGAAATTGTATGGGTGGGTGAGAGCATGAGCTTTGGAGAAGGCAGACCCAGGTTCAAGATCTGGCTCTTCTCTCTACAAGCTGTCTGAACTTCATCAGGTTTTTTTTTGGTTTTTTTTTTTTGAGTCAGAGTCTCACTCTGTTGCCCAGTCTACAGTGGTAGCAGCCTCGACCTGCTGGGCTTAGGCAATCCTTCCACTCAGCCTCCTGAATACCTGGAACTAGAGGTGTGCACTACCATATCTAGCTAATTTTTTGATTTATTGTAGATCCAAGGTCTCGCTAAGTTGCCCAGGCTGGTCTCGAGTCTCTGGGCTCAGGCAATCCTCTTGCCTCTGCCTCCCAAAGTGCTGGGATTACAGGCATGAGCCACCATGCCTGGCCTTCGCTAGGTCATTTAATCTATCTCACAGGATTACTGTACAGATTAAATGAGGTAATATATGAAAGTCATTTAGCAAGATGAACACCGCTGTTATCGCGTTGTTCCAGCCTTTTTATTTTATAGGTAAGAAACATAAGGTAGACCGAGGCACAGAGACTGAGTCATCGTCTCTAATCTTGAAGGTATCATTTGAAGGGAAAGAAGGAAATCTCTGATTCCCTTCTGAAGGCATCTTCAACAGATCTCAAAACTCTTAAAAACATACATTCACTTTGACTCAGAAATTTTCTTTCCAAAAATTGATGCTGAGGAAATAATCACCTGTGTGTGCAAAGATTTAGCTACGCAGATCTTTTTCACAGCCTGGTTTATAATAGCAAGAAATTAGACATATACTCAATGTCCAAGGGGGAATAGATTTGATAAATTATGGCACAGTCTTATGATGTATTATTACATGCCTATTTAGAATGAAATCTAGAAGACTAGTCAATAACATGAGAACATGCTTACATGTACTCAAACAAAAAGACTCACACATGTCAAAACGTCTGCATGGTTAGAATCGGGGTGCGTTGCATTTTCTTCTTTGCTCTTCTCTGGATTTTCCATATCTTCTTCAACAAATAGGCATTGTTTTCATAACAGATCTTTTAAATCAAAATAATAATAACTTGTTAGTGTTTTCACAATAAAGCGTTCATAATTTTATGGGAAGAGCAATCAGAGGAGCTTTAACTTGAGGGAGTGTCCCTCATCCTGATGGAGTGAACTTCTTATCTCCTTTTGTAAATGTCATGATTTTTAGTGAGCGACCCCCCTAAAGACTTTGGCAACTGCAGATTCCAGAGTATTCTGGCTTCATGACGGTTAGGACTTCACTGCGCATGGGTCTAAGCCTCCGCATTACTCTGTATTAGCACATTTAACTGATGACCTTAGCTATGTTGCATTTTTTAAAACCAAATTGACTTATAGCATTACTCATTAGATTTAAGTACTAGGATGATTCATCATTTACAGTAAACCTATTAGATAGATTACACTGCAAAATTCACCATTGTCAGCGTGGCAGGCCTGCCTGGAAATTAAGAATGGGAAGGGAAATTGAAGGAGAGAGATTCGTCTCCGTGATTTGAAATTTAAACTTAGATAGGTATGGCAAGCATCCGCACCTCAGCCAAAGAGGACCCAGACATCTGTCACATGGCTCAGATATCCCACTCTAATAATAGCCGAGGATCTCTTTTGGAATAGGTTGGTGCCTTGCTTCATAAGGAAAAGGCTCGCATGTTAACATACTTTGAGGAGTATTTCCTTACCCCTTAAAAAATATATTCACAATGTAACTGGACCGCATATGTGATACATTGTCACAATAGTGGAGTTTCTCTGCTGGTTAAATATAACCCCAAACCAACAGCCTGTCAAGCTGGGGGCCCTAGCTCACCAGATGTTATTCCACTAATAATGAGTGAGCTCATCCTTGGTGTGGAAGGTTATTCATTTGGGAGAGAATAATGAAAGTGAGACAATCGTGACATCACCCTTTCCTGTATGTTATCCGCCCCTGCAGCTAACAAGGAAAACATGCAGCCAGGTTGGTCATAAGCTAAATAACTTCCTGGCTTTCCTAGATCTACGCAGAGCGAGTCCCAGGGTCATTCTAGTCTAAATTAATTTTTAAGGTATTATCTGCTAGTTTACATTTGGAGAGCTAGACTTTGGGTGGTCTCTGCTGACAGAAGGACCATGACTTTTTGAGGTGTGATGACGCGCGCTGGACTCCCAGAGGCACTGTTCTCTCTTCACTCCTTTGTGTGTGTGAGGGCGGGGAGAAGGCGGTTATCTCATTGTCCTCAGTTGGCCATCTGGGAGGCAAAGACTGCTGCTTCTAGAAACATGAAGACTTCTGCATAATGGAGTAAACTTTTAAAGTGAGGCTCATGAGATCATGTCTTTTTTTGTTTGAATGACTTGTTCGGGCTTCCTATCAAGCTACAAGTTCAGGTTCAAAGTAAAATTAACTTATAATACATCAAAAAGGAACAAGATATATATATATGTGTATTATACACATATGTGTATATACACACATATAGCACACATTTATGTACATATTTGTGTATATATGGGCACTTTATTTTTAAAAAATCTTTATGTGAGTGTTTTTTTTTAAGAAAGCATGCATGTCTCAATTAAGAACCTTAACTCATGATTGAATTGTATTGCAGCCTTCCTCTAAAGTAGCAACAGTAACAATTCTACAGTGACAACTTGGCAACACACAATCTTATTAGATATCTTGAAAGGCCTTAATATGCTGCTAAGGGCTTAAACTAACTTTGTTTTTCTCACGTCTTACCCACCTTTATAGACCATGATCACAGAGAAAGTAAACACTAATTATAACCACCCTGTGGCCGGGTGCAGTCACTCATGCCTGTAATCCCTGCACTTTGGGAGGCCGAGGTGGGAGGATCACTTCAGCCCAGGAGTTTGAGAGCAGCCTGGGTAACATAGCAAGACCATGTCTCTACAAAAAGTAAAAAAGATTAGCCTGGCATGGCGGTACATGCCTATAGACCTAGTTACTAGAGAGGCTGAGGCTGAGGCAGAAGGATCACCTGAGCCCGGGAGGTTGAGGCTGAAGAGAACCGTGATTGTGCCACTGCACTCCAGCCTGGGCAACAGAGTGAGACTCCAACTCAAAAAAACCCCAAAAAAACAAAAAACTAAAGAAAGAAAGAAAAGAAAAGAAACGGCCACCTAGATGAGCTTTCTACAACTGGGTGCCCAGTACCACCCTCTGATTTCCCCTCATGCCCTTCCGAGTTGCCTTAGAGTATTCATTTTGGCATCTCAGTGTCATCTCAAGAAAAAAGCATGGTGGTTGGGGAAGTACTTGGCCAGCTATGAAGCCTTTCATATTTTAAATTTCTACTCTGCCCTTTGGTCTCTATCCCATCTCTACCGCTTCCCATGGTACACTTTGTGCAAAAACATAGCCATGAAAATCGGGACTCCTGGGAACAGCCCCTGCCAGGTGTCAGAGTTCTCATGTATACAATTGGAATAATAAATTCACAGGAGGCCAAGAAATGCATGGCACATACATGCTTGCTAAATTTGAACAGGCCAGGACATGGCACCACCAGGGGGGCATTGTGACTTTGGTGGGTCCTAGACACTTGGCCTTCATGGACCCCTTCCTCCATAAAAGGATATCAGAATGTTGGTATAATGGTAAAAATATCAATATTAGAAAGTAAAACATTTTTTTCTTGGCCTTAAAATTTATTTTTCTTCTGGTGTACATAAATATATATAATTTTAATATATAAGCTAAATACATAAAAATAATAAATAAATAAAATATACAAATAAATAATAAAAATATGTATTTATTTTTCTTCTGATGTAAATAAAGGTATTAAAACTCTTTCACGGACTCCTGAAAGCATTGTGGGCCCTCTGCCCTGTGCCTGATAGTAAGTCGGCCTTGACTACATCACAAAATCCCCACTGGTGTATCATACTGTGCTCTCTTCTCTCCATCTTGGGTGGCTTGTTTTGTTTTGTTTTTGAGACAGAGTCTCACTCTCTCGCCGAGTCTGAAGTGTGGCAGCACAATCATTGTAGCTTACTATAGTCTCGAACTCCTGGGCTCAAGGGATCCTCCCACCTCAGCCTCCTAAGTAACTAGGATTATAGGTGCATGACATCATGTTTGGCTACTTTTATTTTTTGTGGAGATGAGGGTCTTGCTATGCTGCCGAGGCTGGTCTCGAACTCCTGGCATCAAGCAATCCTCCCGCCTCAGCCTCCCAAGGTGCTGGGATTGCAGGTGTGAACCACTGTCCCTGGCCTGCGTAGCTTTTATGGTTGTTTTTTTCCTCTTCTTCTCTTCCTTTCTTGCTGATTTTTTTCAATGAGTATAGGTACCTTCTCCGCTTCTCTCCAGCCTCTCTTGGGTTCTCCATCTCTGGTGCCTCAAAGCACACTTGCAAACAGACACATAGTTCAAAGAATGAAACGTATTGAGAACGGTTCCAGAAGAGTGGAGGACTCGTCCCCACTCACTTCAAGCTGCTCTCCCCCACTACTTTTGGAGACCCTTCCAAGGGGGTCAGAACCACTTCTAACTGGGAAGGTGTATATTCAGAAGTTTCTGGAATCATGTGCACCCAATTTCAAAAATGGCTTATATTCGGTAGTAGACCTTGGGTGTTTTATCCTCTTTCTTCTTGACCATTTCTATATTTTCTTGCATTTTAAAGGTGGGCATGATTTTCAATATAAATGATGGAAATATCAAACCCAATTTTAATAAGGACCGACTACTATATTTTGCCTCAGTAATTAAAAGGGAACAGTTAATATACCGAGACACATGAAGTTGAATATTTTTCTCAGTGGGTGGCCTTGCAAATACACCCACACAGAAAGAGAGAGAATGGCTCTAACCTAGGCCACCATATGGTCTTCATTTTCTGTATCTATTTCTATTTATGTTAACTCAAGAATTCTGCCACTGTAGGATGGCTGACTAACCTTTTGACCCTTGCTTCCTTCTTGTAGTAAACAGAGGGCTTAGTAGAAACATTTGTTGGGTGCTGTTTTCTTCAGTTTTCCTCACATGTGAGAAAGAGTTCAAGGCTAAGATGCCTAGTAAAAAATTATATTCGCATTTGCATTTTCTTTTAGGGTGTTTCCCATCTCTGCATTGTCTAAATCATTTCCCTTTTGTAGTATTTCATTTATTAAGGCCATAGTCTTACCATTTTCTTTTCCAACAAGGAAAAAAGCAAAGGATTCTAAAGGATTTTAGCACATGAAGAATCGGAATCAGTAAACACGCAACTCCTGAGAGCCCACCCTGAGCCTTGTATTCTGCTGGACATCAGGAAGTCAGCAGTGGCTCCTGGAGAAACAGAAAAGTCTACTGCCTGGGTGTTCACAAGCTCTCAACTCTCAGGGTGGGGTGGGAACCGAGAAGAACTGGTTAGTCCAAGCTCCAGCTAACAGGACAGCTGCTCCTCTGCTTTCGCCAACCGTTGCCACGTGGGAATGTAAGCTCAGTCTTGCCAGGTCAGCTCGTTTCTCTAGAAAAGCTGGAAATCAAGAGTTTTGCATGAAATCTCTTCATTTAATAAGTTGTCAACTAATTCAAATTTTTAGAAAACACTGTGTGGGCCAACAGATGTGCAAGCCAAATCAAATAAGTCTGCCGGCCCAATTTGGCCTGTCAGTTTGCACCGGCTGCTTTACATAATGGATTCCCTCAGAATTTAAAAATGCTTACTGCTCAAAACGGCTGGGCGACATCTGTAATGACCTACATACATTTTATGGAGAAAATATTTGAATCAGCCTGCTTGTACACAAATTCTGAACAACAAAACCAGCGACTACAGTCACTTAACACTGCAAGGCAAAGTTGTCGCTGCTGCTGCTGCTTTTCTTCTTCTTCTTCTTCTCCCTCTTCTTCATCAGAGTTTCACTTTCACATCTCCCAGGCCGGAGTGCAATGGCACAATCTCGGCACACTGCGGCCTTGACCTCCTGGACTCAGGTGATCCTTCTGCCTCAGCCTCCCAAGTAGTCAGGACCACAGGCGTGTGCCACCACACCTGGCTAATTTCTTCTTTTTCTTTTTTGGGGGTAGAAATGAGGTGTTACTATGTTCCCCAGGCTGGTCTCAAACACATAGGCTCAAGCTATCTTTCTGCCTGGGTCTCCCAAAGGGCTAGGATTACAGGTGTGAGTCACCGTGCCCGGCCCAAAGTAACTTCTTAACAGAATTTTTCACTTCTAAGTAATTGCTTTGACATCTTGTAGATTCAGCCCAAATTATGTATGTATCAAGTTTTAACATATTTTCTAGGATGGACTCTATCAGCATTGCCCCCAACACACACATACTACTATTTCACAACAGAAAGGACTCCTGGAGAAACTATCTGGGGTTCCCGCAGGATTATTGTTGCTAAAAATAACATTTTTGGTTTTGACAATCATCACTGGTAAAATGCATTAATTGTTTGTCTTGTATTACAACACATTTATACTAACTATATATAGGTATCACCTGCTTTTAAGCATATTTTAAAACATAGCATACATATTGAAATGTGTATAAATTATTTAAAGGTTCAGCTAAATAAGTTTCACAAAGTAAGCACTCCCAAATGATCAGCACCCAGCCCAGGAAAAAGAACATTGCCAGAAAACATGAATGAGCAAATTTGGAGTATTAACGCTCTTAAACTTAAAACAGCTAGAAAGGAGATCCCTTAAAGCATACTGTGACTTTCTCAGAAGAGGGAAACACTTTCTGTATGATGATTAAGTTAAAGTATATATTCATTACTTTTAAAATTTTTCCAACCTTATTAAACTGATCATTTTTTCAAGAGAGACAATTTTCTAGCCAGGGAAACTCATAAAAATCAAATATGAACAGCCCCCAGCTAACATGATACACAATGGTGAAAAAGTCTTTCCTTTTTCACCGTTGAAAGTGATGCCCACTTTTGCTACTTCAATTGAACATAGTACTGGAAGTTTTAGCCAGAGCAATTGGACAGAAAAAAAGGAATAAAAGGCATCTAAATCGGAAAGAAAGAAGTCAGATTCTGTTCACAGATGGCATGATCTTATATGTAAAACACTCTAAAGATTTTACACATACAGAGAGAGAGAGAGAGAACTAATACATGAATTCAACAAAGTTGAAGGATACCAAATCGACACACAACTATTAGTTGTGTTTGTATACACTTAACAGTGAATAATACAAAAGGAAATTAAGAAAACAATTCCACTTACAATAACCTAAATTGTGGAGGAAAAAGACTTATACACTGAAAACTACAGAACACTGAAAAGAAATTGAAGTGGACATAAATAAACTGAAAGATATCTCATAATCATGTATCAGAAGACTTAATATTATTAAGATGTACATACAACCTAAAGCAATCTACAGCATTCATGCAATCCCTATCAAAATCCCAAAAGCATTTTTTTTTGCAAAAATAGAAAAATTCATTTTAAAATTCACACGAAATCTCAAAGAACCCTGAGTAGATGAAACAATCCTAAATAATACTTTCTGACTTCTTTCTTCTTCCTCTTTTTTTTTTTTTTGAGAAAGCCGGATTTATTGAGGGGATAATAAAAGTCCCAGAGCAGGAGGGGACCCAAGGAGGTTGCCCTGTACTTTCTGATTTCAAAACGTATTAAACATATTACAAAGTTACGGTAGTCAAAATAATGTGGTACTGTCATAAAGACAAGTACATAGTACAATGGAATAGGATCAAGAGCCCAGAAATAAACCTTTGTACATATGACCAAATGAGTTTCAGTAAGGGTGCCAAGACTATTCAAAAGCAAAAGGACAGTCTTTTCAACAAATGGTGATGGGAAAACCAGAGATGCACATGCCAAAGAATGGAGTTAGACACTTACTATATTAGGCTACCTGGGCTGCCATAACAGAATACCACAGATTGAGCGGCTTAAACAACAGACATTTATTTTCTCACAGTTCTCCATGTTGTAGATCCAAGACCAAGGTTCCAGCAGGGTTGGATCCTGGAAAGGCCCCTCTTTCTATCTTGTATATGGCTAACCTTTTCACGGTGTCCTTACACGTCCTTTCTTCTGTACGCACATGGCAAAAGATGAGGATCTCTCTGGTGGTTCCTTTTCTTCTTATAAGGACACCAGACCTATCAGATTAGGGCCTCACTGTTATAATCTCATTTAACCTTAGATATCTCCTTAAGGCCCCTATCTTCAAACATAGTTACATTGTAGGTTAGGGATTCAACATATGAATTGAAGAAGGTACACAATTTAGCCAATGCCACTTACTTTATGCCATATAAAAAATTAACTCAAAATTGATCAAAGACCTGAACTTCAAACTATAAAACTCGTAGACAACAGTATAGGGGAAAAGCTCATGGCATTGTTTTTGGTGATGATTTCTAGGATATGACACCAAAAACAAGCAAAAAGAGCAAAAATAGGTAAACTGAACTACATCAAAATTAAAACCTACTGCACCTCAAAGGATACAATTGACAGAGTGAAAAGGCAGCCTATAAGTTTGGAAAAACAGATATGCAAGTCACATATCTGATAAAAAAAATTAATATCCAGAATACATAAAGAACTACAACTCAACAACAAGATTCAAATAACCTGAAATAAAAATGGGCAAAGGACTTGAATAGACATTTTTCCAAAGATGATACACAAATAGCCAACAAGCATATGATAAAATGCTGAAAATCAGTAATCATTAGGAAAATGTAAGTCAAAACCACAAAGAGATAGATATCACTTCACACCCAACAGGATAGCTACTGTAAAAAAATAAAAACAAAAAACAGAAAATAACAAGTGCTGGTGAGGATGTGGAAGAATCGGAGCCCCTGGACACACTGTTGGTAGAAATGGAAAATGATAAAGTTGCTATGGAAAACAATATGGTAGTTGTTGCTTTTTAAAAAAGAATTAAAAATAGAATTACTATATGATCCAGTCATTCCACTTCTGGGTATAAATCTAAAAAAAATGGAAAGCAGGGTTTTAGAGAGATATTAGTCTAGCCATGTGTGGGGTATACCTACAATGGAATATTATGCAGCCTTAAAAAGAAATCAAATTCTGGCACATGCTACAACATGGATAAACCTGGAGGACATTATGTTAAGTGAAATGAGCCAGTAGCAAAAAGACAAACACCGTATGATTTCACCTCAATGAGCATCTATCATAGTGAAACTCACAGAGATAGAAAATAAGATGGTGGTCGCCAGGGCCTGGGGGCCTGGGGAGAGGAGACAGGGAAATGGGGCATTTGTTGCACAAGTGTTGCAGTCTTCATACTGCCAGAAGGCTCTGTGGTCACCAATGGGACCACAGTAACCTGGTAAACAGTTCAAGAAAGCCCATTTGGGGATAGCCCTGAAGGCCAACCTCGCTGGAGTTACTTCACATGTGAAGAGAATTGTGCTGGAAATTTTGCTGTTGGGTTGAAGTCAAACAGCTGAATTCTGCCATCAAGAGGTATACCCAGAATCCAGATGACCAAGAAAGACAAGAAAATCATAGCTTTCATATCCAGTGATGGCTGCTTGTATTGTACTTTATTGAGAAAAATGATGACCCTCTGTTTGCTGGATTTGGTTGCAAAAGTCATGCTGTTGGTGACACTTGGAGAATTTGCTTTAAGGTTGTAAAAGTAGCCAATGTCTTTCTCTTGGTCTCATGAAAAACAAGAAGGAAAGACCAAAATGGTAAAGTTTGATGATGCAAAAAATGGTATGCTTTTTAAAACAGTATATATCACAGAGAGAAATTTCCTTTCACTAAATACCAAAGGAAATTTTTCCTTAAGGGATATTAGGATACAAACTGGATTGTCTCTTTGTCTTGGGGTTTTGCAAATGACTCAAAAAGTGTTCTTAAAATAGCAAATGTCTATAAAGGTTGAGAGGGAAAAATCATTAAATCACATCTCAAAGAAGTAATTTCTATGGGGAGCTGAGTTTACAAAATCCAGGAATGTTGCTTCCTGGGAATATAATGTTTCTCGGACACAGAGAGTAAGAAAGAGTAAGGACATATAGAGAAAGAAAAAACAACAAGCAGCTAACACATTTTATGCTCATACTTGGGGAGCCTTCACTAGGTAAGGGAGGTAGCAGTAAATGACTATTGCAGGAATCCGAACTTGGAAACTATCAGAACATTCACTCTTAGTTTCTGTATTCTAGAGAAAGTCTTTGGAATGCAAGTTCTAAGGTTCAAACCTAGGTATGACAGAAAGCATTCCTTCTTCCATCCCATTCTACAATCTTGTGGGCAAGATTGTACGAGTAATAATAGTTCTCATCCTAACGCTGATGGGGCAAGAGGTAATCGTGGTAGCAAAGAATTACTAATTATAACAAGAAAACAGTATCAATTCTAGTTACTCTAAGTTTTATAGGAAAGATCAGTTTGGCTTTTGGTATTTTATTAACAGTTTGTATAGTGGGGGAGGGATTCCCATAACATTAGAGAGTTAAAAAAAAAAGAGAGATCATTATTGCCAAAGCAAGAAGTGAGCTTTCCTTCTCCATAAGAAGGTAATCCCCTGAAAAGTCTTCCAGTCTTCAGTTAAAAGCTCTGACTCTCTTGAGGAGCTCACTTAGGCCTGTGCAGAGCAAGGCCACTGAGGTGGTGACAGAGGTTCCCGCTGAAATGCTGAGCTCGGTCCCTTGCAATTCCAGGTTGTTAAGTCTCCCTGTTTTGAAAAGAAATGTATTATTTCTCTCCATTTTTACCTCATTAAAAAGAATCCTCAGCTATGAACTCAAACTTAGGAAACCAATGAATCGTAAATATGAAGAAAACGTTTAAAGGCCATTTAGCCTATTTGTCTGCTTCTGAGTAAAAACAAGACTTCAGATTTTAAGTCTAACTTTTAAAATGTTTCTTAAGAGAAGGATTTTCCTTAACCCCCACCCCAACCCCAATTAGGTCAGGTCACTCTGGTATACACTTTCTAACCGCAAATGGACTAAAATAATTATTTGGACTTTAATTCTAAGATGGATGACTAAACCCACACATTTACCTCTCTTGTCTCCCAAAGACATAATGAGATAATGAAAGGAATATGGAAATACAGATAAATCCATAACGAGAAGGGTACCAAGAGACTAGAAGAGTATGGATTAATCCAGGAGGCTGGGGACAAGAAACCCTACATAAGTGAATGAAGATAATTCTAAACAAGCAAGATTTCCCACAGAATAGACTACTGAGTGGGAGAGCTAGCCAACATATAACAAAGGGTCTAGGGCAGAACTATATCAGTGGCCACCCTCAGAGCTGCTGAGAGGCCTCTGCCCTGGAGTAAAGCCATGAATGTCTTTTTCAATAAAATGACAATTATGGCCAAGCATGGAGGCTCACCCCTGTAATTCCAGCACTTTGGGAGGTGGAGGCGAGAGGATTGTCTGAGCCCAGGGATTCAGGACCAGCCCGGGCAACTTGGCAAGACCTCATCTCTACAATATTTCAAAAAAATTAGCCGGGCATGGTGGCACGTGCCTGTAGTTCTAGATACTTGGAAGGCTGAGGCGGAAGGATCGCCTGAGCCCAGCAAGTGGAGGCTGCGGTGGCCGTGAGCATGCCATTGCACTCTAGCCTGGGTGACAGAGTGAGACTCTACTCAAAATAATAATCGTACTAGTAAATAAAATAAAATTAGAATTCTGATAAGCAATATTCCCAATGTGGGCGCTGGGGCAAGAGAGAACGGGCAGTAGCTCCTAGAGTTGTCAACTAGCTTGAGGGAAAGGGAGTCCCCACATGCAGAAAACCAGGTTCTAGCTACCCTAAAGAATAATTTGACCACACTCAGCCCTCCTGCCTCTCCCTTCACCTCAGTCACCATTGCTGCCTCCTATGATAGAAAGTGGTATTCACTGCCAGGGGATCAAATGTCTTCACACACCTCAACCAATCTGAACCTCTTTTACAAATATAAACAGACAACGCAAAACTGCTAAACTCTGGAATAAAATCAAATTATTCCATTTTGTGGTCGTCTTTAATTTATCAGATTAACCTCTGAGAAAATAGAGTTAATGCATGAAATGGAAGACAAATTTTAAAGTGTATAATTATTATCCAAAGAGAATATTGCACTTGTTAAAAGAGCGTAAGTTCTCGGGGAGAAAAAAAAGAGTACGTTTCGTATAAATTAAAAATGTGACTATCTGAGTTTAAAATATTTTGACATTTTAAAAAATATTAAAAATAAAAATTTCTCCTGAGAGATGTTGAGCATCTTTTTGTGTTTTCAATCATTTATATTTCAATTTCTATGAGCTGCCTATTTGTATTTTTTGCCCATTTTTCTTCTTAGGTCATTTGCAATTTTTCTTACTGATTTTTGATTGCTCTTTGTATTCTGTACATTGAAATACATTGGGCAGATAGTTTCTTTTAGCCTATCACTTGCCTTTTTCTGTCTTTAGCTGTCTTTCAATATATAAGAATTCGATATTTTTATAGAGAGTCATCTGTAATTATTTTCCTAAAAGCTCACGAGTTTTAGTCTTGTGTAGAAATGTCCTCCCTTCCCAAATGCAATAATAACACTTCTTCTGATATAATTATAAATATTAAAACCATCTAACCTTTCTAAATTTCAATTTCCTAAGCTGTGAATGCACTCCTGGTCAGCCAGGACTGTGTGCATTGAAATAATATCTTCCTTTCAAGGTTGTAGAATGAATAAGATAATGCACGCAAAACAGATGGTATACAATAGTCACTCAATAAACTTAGACAATGTAGCCTAATTGTGGAAATAAGAACATCGAGTGCAGTGAAAGAAACATTCCTGGCCAAGATCAGATAACACACAAAAATACTACCTCCCAAGTCACAAATTCAGAGCAGCAAGACAAATGACCTCTGCTATCGCCCAGAGAGCTGGCTATTCTTTACTGTGACTTTATGTTAAAAAGTACACAGACACCTTGAAAATAGCTTGTCTGTCCCCCTGCTCAGCAAGAAAGGCTGTTGGACTTGTTGAGATTTGACTTTGTCATTCTGTTCTCTTCTACCTCTCGCTTGACCCACCATTGCATCGTCTATGGTTCCGTCTTTCCCTCGCCTCACCTTGTCCTTCTCACCCCTGCCCTTGCTTTGAACCAGTCTCCATGCCATGTCCCTAAAGCCTGGGACACTGCTGGTCAGCCAGGACTGCCAAACTCCATGGGAAGGAAGTGAGTCTGAATCTCACTTCATTGCCCAGGCTGGAGTGCAGTGGCACACTCACAGCCACTCTGGCATCGACCTGTTGGACTCAGGTGATCCTTCCGCCTCAGCCTTCCAAGTAGCCAGATCTACAGGTGGGCACTACCAAACCCAGCTAATTTTTTATTTATTGTAGAAACAAGGTCTTGTCAAGTTGCTCGGGCTGGTCTCCCACCCATGGGCTCAGGCAATCCACCTGCCTCGGCCTCCCAAATTGCCAGGACTACAGGCTAAGCCACTGAGCCTGGCCGTATTTATTCTTAAATGTTTAAACTTCAATCACCTTCAAAGTACTCTATGTTTGATGCAATACAGTCAAGATCCTTTTGCACTACTCAAAACAGTTTTTGAGCTCATCAATTTTGATGCCTTTTCATGTTTCTGCTATTTCTTGTTTCACCTCTTCCACATTGGCAAAATGTTTCCCTTTAAGGACTTTTTTAATCCGGGAAAACAAAAAAAAAATTTGCTCAGAATAAGATCAGGTGAATAGGGAAGGTGGGACATGGGGGAGTCATGCCATTTGGGGTCAAAAACTGCCAAACACTCAACATGGTGTGGGCAGGTACACTCATAAATGACCCATCATGAAATAGGCAAACACACTGAAAGAATCTCATAAAAAAATCCACTGAAGTCAAACACAACCTCTCACAACAACACTAGCTGGTACACTGATGTCAATGGGTTCCCAGAACGCTTACCTAGCGGAGAAAGCCTGTACTACAAGGAGCCCTCTCTCCAAAAAGATAACTCCGGTTTGCGGGGGGGGGGGGGGCTCCCTCATAAATTGCTTCCACAGCCCCCCTTGCCTCCCAGCCTTGCTCCTCACCTCAACTTTCCTCTGACATTTATATCCTCCATTCTGCTGCCCAGATGATATTTCTCAAGCAAAATCGGATCATGTCACTTTTTACTTAAAACGCTTCAGAGCCATGCCATGAGCTGTTTAGTACTAGGAGGATATTTACCTTCATTAGGTCAATTTCTCCATTTAACAATGATGAGATAGTGCTTTTAATATAAAATTTAAATACTTCAGCCTGGCCCATGATTCTCAGTATGGCCCTCAACTTCATCCCTGTCCATTCTCCATCTTACATTTCTTGGTGCAGTCATCCTAATCCCCTTTCCATTTCTAGAGCCCAACATGTTCGCTTTTACTCTATAATTTGCACATGCTGTCCTTTCTGTTTGGAAGAATACTCTTCTTCCTGATCCCAGGGCCCTTCCATCTACCTGCAATGACAAATTTTTGCTTGTATGTCAACACTCGGTTTCTTTCTGAACTATGCTTCTGACACAAGGTAGGCTCAGAATCAAAATCTGTTGCTTGAATAACTAACAAACATTGAACATCTACTATATATTAATCATTTCATGTACATTATCTCATTTTGGACTCACCAAATTCCTGTGAGGTAAATATCATTATTTCCATCCCTGGGGGTATTGAAACCAAGACTTGGAACGGTTGAGTCGCATATCAGAGTTGGTATAGTTATAGGTGAAGGAACTGGTATACAAATCTAGGTCTGCCTCCAGAGGTCAAACTTTGCGTGAAATAGAGGATCAAGCAGGATATGAAAGAAGAGGTCATGCTAGAATCAAATCTTTTTTTTTTTTTTCCTTGAAGTCCATTGTCACATGGGTAATGTGCCCACATCATAATAAGGTTTAAGGGTGGCACATCTCACATATGAGTGCATGAATGCCCGATCATCACACTAAGTGAGCTGCAAAAGATTCTAAAATCAAATCTTAAACATAAAGCTTTCAAGAATAAGACTCTCTCTGTAGAGTCTGCGTAGCTTTTCAGAAGGAGCACAGAGAAAGATGTCAAGAACCCACACAGCAGTGGGTTCTATTGATCAGCAAAAAAACGTGGCCACCATTTCAGACAACCCTTTTCTGAGGATTGCTTTTGGCATATGGCATCTCTAGCAAAAGAAACTGGGAATCAGAGCTCTTATCAGATCATTAGATCTCCTTTCCACTCTGAGAAGTGCAGTGTATTTCTTGAGAAATGTCTCTTTTTAAAAAGGTCTTCCATCCTGGTATACAAGTTTACAAGAAAATTCATACTATTGGAGTAGAAACAATTTAAACCTAAAGAATGTCACTTAAACATCCATTTCTAGAACTAGAAACAGTCTAATTTGTAATCATATTGGATTAAGATACGTTATTTTAGTGCACTATACCTGGTCGTAGATTATAGGTACAGAAATAAAAATATGGTACATTTATGGCTCTCCAGCTTTTCAAAAAATCTGATTTTCTTTATTCTCTGCTCATCTTAAGAAAATGATTTGCAAAAGTCACATGCTTGTGGTCCTGTTAAGTTGGCTGGAAGTTTTTTCAAGTGGTCTGTTAATGGTATACAGCTAATAATTCTATAATGGTTTGTCTTCAGATGATGCTGACTTCAAATAAGGAAGAAGGTAACTTCCTTTGAAGATGGATCTAATGATGAATAGGGGGCTATAGAGAAGGTTAGATGCAACAATTAGGTGTGTAGTTGTGATGGATATGGTAGGAACACAAGGACTAGAAGTGAGGCACTCAAAACATAATGGATAGATACATTGTTAAGGAAAAAAACAGAAGGCAGAGCAATGGACAGAATGTATTACAATTTGTGATATGAGAGAGAGTGGGAGAGAGAGAGAAAAATGTCTCAAGAAACTGGTGAGAATGCGGCCTCTGAGAAATGGGATTAAAAGTACTTGGTTGAAAAGAGAGGTCAAGAGAGAAGAGTAGACTTTATTGTGTGATTTTTTCTGTGTTCATGTGTTTTTGTTGTGTTTTTTTTTATCATGTGCATGCTTTTTTTTTTTTTAGTTGGAGTCTCACTCTTGTTGCCCAGGCTGGAGTGCAGTGGCACACTCACGGCCACCGCAACCTTGACCTGCTGAGCTAAGGTGATTCTTCCACCTCAGCCTTCCAAGTAGCTGGAACTACAGACACACACCCCCATGCCCAGCTAGCTTTTGTGATTTATTGTAGAGCTGAGGTACTGCCAAGTTGCCCAAGCTGATCTCAAACTATTGGGCTCAGACAATCCTCTCACCTCGACCTCCCAAAATGCTGGGATTGCAACCTGACCCACCGTACCCGGCCTTTTTTTTTTTGGAGACAGGGTCTTGCTGTGTCATCCAGGATGGAGTACAGTAGCCATGGTTCACTACAGCCTTGAACTCCTGGGCTCATGCAGCTCTTCCTCCTCAGCCTCCAGAGTAGCTGGGACTACAGGCACATACCAACCTGCCTGACTAATACTTTTATGTTTTGTAGAGATGGGGTATTGCTATGTTGCCCAGGCTGGTCTTGAACTCCTGGCCTCAAGTAATCTTCCCACCTTGGCCTCCCAAAGTGCTGGGATTACAAGTATGAGACACCACACTCAGCTCAAAACTAAACAAGAATGCATGAAGTTGCCCAGAAATGCAAGGCTTGGGTATTCGGATGTACATTGAAGCTACACTAGGAATAGTCAATGTCTCTTGGAAGTAGGCCTGGACTATATATAAAACTTGAAGAAAATTAAAGCTTACAACGTCAGTGTGCCCTGCCTAGAGAAAGTCTGGTAGCTAATTTTAATGCCGAGGAAAGAATGAAGTGAAAACTGAAAGAGAGATGGACATTATGGAGCCAAGGCAAGTGAGAGTTGGAAATCAAGAACTGTCCCCATTTGGGTGCCTGGTACCCAAGTCAGTGTAGCTCTTGGTCTCTGTCAAGTCTTTCCTGAGCAGCAGTAGAAGGCATTTCAGACCAACGTAGTGAGGTGACATCACCCACTTGCCTCGACTTGCTCTGACAGCAAGTTTCTAATTATTATTTGACTTCCCATGCATCCTGTCCTTGGAGAAAATAGGTCTCAACTAGTTAAGAGAGGATAAGGAGTGATTTCAGTCTCCCTAACCCTAATCCTAACCCTAACCCTAACCTTTAAACAAGTAAAAAGTAAAAAGTCAGCCAGGCACAGTAGTTCACATCTGTATTCCCAGCACTTTGGGAGGCTGAGACAGGAGAATTGCTTGAGCCCGGGAGTTCAAGATCAGCCTACACAACATAGCAAGACCTCGTCTCTACAAAAAACAAAAAATTAGTCGAGCATGGTGGCGCCAAGCCTGTAGGCCCAGCTACTCAGGAGGATGAAGCAGAAGGATCATCAGAGCCCAAGATGTTGAGGCTGTAGTGAGCCATGATTGTGCCACTGCACTCCAGCCTGGGCGACAGAGTGAGATCTGGACTCAAAAATAAATAAATAAATAAATAAATAAATAAATAGTATAAAGACAATATTTCTGAAAAAAAAAATTCAGAATGTTTCCCAGCACTTCCTTTTCTCTATTAAGATGTCTAAACCATTAGGTATCGATTGGCTCGAGAAGATATATGATAGCAGAAAATGGCGGGGGGGGTGGAAATGTATATGCTGTTTAGCTTTGTGTTTCAAAAGTTAGATCCTTAGGCCGGGCTCGGTGGCTCAGCCTGTAATCCCGCACTTTGGGAGACTGAGGTGAGTGAATTGCCTGAGCCTGCGGGTTCGAGACCCGCCTGGGCAACTCGGCAAAACCTCATCTCTACAATAAATAAAATAATCAGCCAGGCATGGTAGCACATGCCTGTAATTCTGGCTACTCTGAAGGCTGAGGCAGAAGGAGGATCACCAAAGCCCAGCAGGTCAAGGCTGCAGTGGCCGGAAGCGGCCACTGGACTCCAGTCTGGGCGACAGAGTGAGACTCCAACTCAAAAAAAAAAAAGTTAGATCCTTAGAATAACACATGGTTCTGGAGCAATGAGAGCGGACCTTTCCTGTCCATCTTCCCTACAAACAAGCAAGGGATCCTCCACATCTGGTAAAAGGAAAGAATTAAAAGGGGAAACAAAAGTGAATGCCATAAGTGATAAGAAAGACAAGTGGGACCTCATCAAGTTGAAAAGCTTTTTGCACAGCAGGAGAAGCCATAAGGAGAGTAAAGAGACAACCCACAAAATGGGAGAAGATATTTGCTAGTTATGTATCTGACAAAGGACTAACATCCAGGATCTACAAGGAACTCAGATGAGATGAAAGGAAAAAAAACAAGCCCTATGAAAAAGTGGGCAAAGGACATGAATAGACACTTTTCAAAAGAAGAGATACAAGCAGCCAACAGAGACATCAAAAAATGCTCAACCTTGCTAAGTATCAAAGAAATGCAGATCAAAGCCACAATGTGATACCGCCTAATTCCAGTAAGTGATGGTCATCACTAATAAGTCAAAAAACAACAGGTGCTGGTGAGGGAGCAGAGAAAAGGGAATGCGTCCACACTGTTGGTGGGAGTGCTGGCTAATTCAACCTCTATGGAAGGCAGTGGGAAGATTCCCGAAAGAACTAAAAATTGACCTTCCATATGATCCAGCAATCCCACTCCTGGGAATATACCCAGAGGAATATAAATTGTTCTACAAAAAAGACACCTGCACACGTACGTTTATAGTTGCTCTATTCACAACAGCAAAAACATGGAACAAATCCTACTGCCCATCAAAAGTGAACTGGATAAAGAAAATATGGTACATATACATGATGGAATATTACACAGCCATAAAAAAGAACAAAATCATGAACTTTGCAGCAAATTGGATGGAGTTGGAGAACATCCTATTTAGCGATCTATCACAGGAACAAACGACTGAATACCACATGTTCTCACTCATAAGTGGGACCTGAATATTAATCACAATGGCACCAGGGAGTAATAGGCAGTCGCTGGGCACTTTCAGGGGAGGCAGTGAGCAGGAGGACATGTAGCAACACAAAAGGTATCTGATCCTAAACCAGAGGAAGGGAGGAACAGTTGGAGGCCCAAACTTTACCCGCATGCAGCCTACTTGTATAGTGAATCCTGACTTGTACCCCGCATCTCTATAATCAAATGAAATACAATAAAAAACAAAAGGAGAATTGATGAGAGCATGGTAGCAGCGTGACCCTGAGAAAGTATCTGTGCCTTGCTCTCAGGCTGAGCACTGTGAAGTGAGGCAGGGCCAAAACCCCTGGATGAGATTATGAACCCCCAAATCAGAAGAGATCTGTACCCCTATCACTTGATGGAATCTTGGATAAATAGCAAAATACAACAGAAGAAATATCTCTGTGGGCTGTCCAGAGACAGTCTCGACGTCTAACCTTCAAGCCTTCAGGGTGGGTCATCAACAGTATGATTCTCATGCACCCAAAGCAGGCACAGAAATAGTTGAGAAAGACTGACTCGATTTGCTCAGATGAGGATAAAAGATGTTTCCATGACAACCTGTATGAACCAGCGAGGGAGGAACAGAGTTCCCCTTGGCCCCCTCAACAGAGACTGGATTTCTTCTAACCCTGTGCTATGACCACCAGCACTTTGAACCCATATAATCCATATAACCATATACACATATATAAACCATACAAAGTCAGAACTCAGACATACCCCAAATAAGAGAGGAGGCAGGAATCCAAATTGCGAGAGATCAAGTCTTTTCCATCCTGATAGAATAGTGACTCCGGATATAAATTTAACTGAGTTACATAAGAATAAAGCTGATCTGTCTCTGTGGCTCAGCCTGTAATCCCAGCACTTTGGGAGGCCGAGGTGAGTGGATGGCCTGAGCCTGTGGATTCGAGACAAGTCCGGGCAATTTGGTGAGACCTCTTCTCTACAATAAGTCAAAAAACTAACTGAGCATGGTAGCACGCACCTATAGTTCCAGCTACTTGGAAAGCTGAAGTGAAAGGATCGTCCGAACCCAGCAGGTTGAGGCTGCGGTGGTCGTGAACCTGCCACTGCACTCCTGCCTGGGTGACGGGGTGAGACTCCAAATCCAAAAAAAGAATAAAGCTGAGGTATTTCTTGTGCACTTGAATCTGTGGCCTTGGATTGACACCCACTATACATATTACATGCATGAGAGTCCTATGAGTTTGAGAGGTTGGCTCAGAGCTACTTACATACTATGCACCGTTGGGGTTCTCTGTTTCCCTATGAGTCAAATAAAGATTTCAACACCCATGGCATGGGGTTAATATGAGGACTCAGTGTGATCATGTATAATATGCCAGGCCCAATGTAGACACTCTATACTCTCTCATTGCACTTTCATCACTTCAGTGGACATCCATAGAATGTTACAATGTTCCCGTTTGTAGCTGGTTAGACATTAGTTACATTTTAGGTGGGCTGCTTCACCATGGCATTTTAGCATCTTAATCTCATCAGTAAAATGTCCTCAAATCACATGGATTACTTCTGGGAAGGATTTCTGTGGCCGGTTAGTCCCACCCACAGTGTGTGGTTTCCAGTAAGCTTCAATCAAAGAGAGTGTCCCCTCCCTGACCTGAGCATGCTGTCATTTCCCAGTTCTTCTGCCACAATCATCTCAAAGTCCATCTTTTGGCATTCCAGCCCTCTGTCCCTTATATGGGAGATAAGCCATGGTCTGCTTGTTCCAGGTCCAGAAAGTGAGGGCTGCCTATAGTAGGACATCTCCTGTTACTAGGTAAGGATATCTCCTCCTGTTTCTAGTAAGGAAAAAGTGTGGGTACCAGGCCCTTCACACTGTTTTATTCAATCTTTGTCATTTCCCTCATTTTACTGACAAAAAAAAAAGGTTCAGAAAGGCTACGTGATTTCTGTGATATCCAAGAACTAGTAAGTGACAGAGCACAGCTTGAAGCTAAATCCGGTGGTTCCAAAGTCCATGCTGTTTCTACCACGTGATCACCATGGAGGATAGGATATGAACAGCAAATATGATTTGTGTTAAAATGAGGGTTGGTTAGAAGGAGGTGGGAGAGAGAGAGAGAGAGAGAGAGAGAGAGAGAGAGAGAGACCTCGTTCAAATATCTTTTACTGGGCTTCAATCAAAACTTGAGGGTGGCCGTGGTGGCTCACACCTATAATCCCAGCATTTTAAGAGGCAGAGGTGGAAGGATTTTCTAAGCCCAGGAGTTTGAGACCAGCCTGGGCAACATAGTGAGACCCCTTCTCCACAAAAAAAAAAATTTTTTTAATTAGTTGAGTATGGTAGTGCACATCTGTATTCCAAGCTACTTGGGAGGTTGACATGGGAGGATCACTTGAGCCCCAGGAGTTGGAGGCTGCAGTGAGCTGTGATGGTGCTATTGCACTCCAGCCTGGGCAACAGAGTGAGACTCTGACTCAAAACAAAACAAAACAAAAACAAAACCTTGAGTTGACATTTAATTCTATATCAGTATAATGAAAACATTTCATGTATGTCTGGTACTCAGCTTTTATAAGTACTCATATCCATTATATGATTTAATTCTACAAAATTCCTGGCAAGATATATAGGAAAAGCATCCTAGTTCCCATTCTTTTGATGAGTAAAAGAGGCACAGATTTGTCCACATCCACTCACAACCTCAGAAACACAGAACCAAAGCCTCAAATGGGGTTCAAGGACAAGGAGGTACCTCAAACCCCAGAATTTATTTATAAAAAGTTGTGTCTTTATTCTTACTTTAAACTTCAGTCACCTTCAAAGAACTCTCCATCTGATGCAATACACCTGTCGAGACACTTTTTCCCCTCTCTAAAGTTTTTGAACTTGTCCATTTTGATGCCTTTTAGTGCTTCTGCCATTTTTTTTTCTCCTCTTCCACATCAGCAAAATATTTCTCTTGAGGACTTTTTTCATTGGGGAATTGAAAAAAAAGGTTGCTCAGGGCAAGACTGGGTGAATAGGGGAGGAGGGGCACGAGGGTCCTGCCATTTTGGGCCCCAAAATGCCGAACGCTCAGCACTGTGTGGGCAGCTGCGTTGTGGTCATGGAAGAACCCATCATCTGTTTGCCACAACTCGGGATGTTTCTTCCACAAATCATGACACAACCTTCTTAAAACTTCCAGATAAAAACCAATGGGTTCCTGGAACACTTACCTAGTGGGGGAAGTCTATACTCCAAGGGGCCTGCCCCCCAAAAGACACTTCTGAGTTTTTCTGGGTCCCCCCCCTCGTATGTATGGGGACTCTAAGTGCTGGCTGGAGACATGGAAAATCATGGCCTCCTCTTCTTGGGTGAAGTGGAGAATGAGGTATACCAGTCAGGGCCTCGACAGGGGACAGATGACGGGGTCAAACAGGATACTTTGAAGAGATGGTAGGAAAATTGTAATGTTTACAAAAGAGAGCTCAGGGTGGAGAGAAACCACAGACCCAGGGCAGTTCTCTAGTTGGCATCCGTGAGGGGCCATCGCCATGCAGAAGGCTGAGAGGGCAAGAGGAGGGTATAGGCATTAGAGCAGAGAAAGGTCTGTGTGGAGAGGGCCACCAAGACAGGAGCTCTGGCATTTGGCCAAGGGACACAGCAGCCCATAGTGACCCCACAAGGAGGGGTCCAGGGAAAGAAATACCTTGATCTTCCTCCTTTACCTCCTTCCCTCTGGTTGTCTGCTGGCTCTTGCCTTTGGCCAAACACAACTGGAAGTCAGAGGCAAGGAGGCTTACTGATGGAGTCAATACCATTAAGCCTCATAAGGCACCAAGCAGGGAGCAAGAGGGAGAGCAGATATGGAGGAGTGAATGGGAGATATCCTGCACACAAAATTTCCTCTGAGAGTCAGAGGCCACACTGGAACTGTGTATCAGTACGACTTCAGCTTACTTGAAATGATTGAACAGTAAAAAGGAGTTACTGGACAGGTTTCGGGTGCATTCATAACAGGAGGCTAGCTGTCTGTGGTGCCATGAGGTCTGCTCTCTTCTGTGTGCCAACAACTTGGGCTGACTTACCGCATGGCAGCAAAATGGCTGCCAAAGTTCCTGACATTGCACCTGCACCACACTGAGAGGAGAAAGAGAAGGACCATGTTTCAGAATTCTGACTGGACTATCTTGAGCTGAAAACTCAATTGTGAACTGAATGTCTAGATGATGGACAGCACTCATTGGCTTCACCTAGGTAAGGTGCTTTACCCCAGATATGGGAACAGCATGGCTTTCCATAAATCCCATGGATTCTGGAACAGAAGTGGGAGCTTTGTGGAACAGTGGAAGAGGCTCCCAAGAGATGCCACTCAAGTAGAATTTCAGAAAAGGGAGCCAACTGGGACTAACACAGATTAAATAGGGTTTATTTACTTTACCCAATAAAAGGACAACCGGGAAGGCATTAAAGGGCTGGCATAGCGGTTCAGCGATGCCCCTGGAAACCCAGATTTCTTTCCTGGGACCGTTACCTCATGTCACAAGATGACTGCAGCACTTCCAGGTATCCCACCCAAGTTCAAGTTCAAGGAAAAAGAAAAAGGGCCAAACAGTCTAAAGGAAAGATTGTTCTCTCAGGGAGCTATCACCTTTCTATTTGCCAAGTGATATCGTTTGGATGTTGTCCCCACCCCACCCCCAATCTCATGTTGACATGTGATCCCCAATGTGGGAGGTGGGGCCTAGTGGGAGGTGTTTGGGCCATGGGGGCCAATCCCGCGTGAATGGCATGGTGCCTTCCCCCTGGTAATGAGTTCATGCGAGATGTGGTAGGGTTAAAGAGTCTGGGACCTCCCTTCTCCCTCGTTTGCTTCCGCTCTCGCCATGTGATACACCTGCTTCCCCTTCGTCTTCCACCATGATTAAGCTTCCTGTGGCCTCATTAGAAGCAGAGGCTGAACTGTGAGCCAAATAAACCCCTTTTCTGGATAAATTACCCAGCCTTGGGTATTCCTTTACAGCCACGCAAAACAGACTGCTAACACCAAGGGAGCCCTTAACTTCCTTGGCTAGAGCCATGTTATGTGGCCATCTCAGCCGCAAAGGAGCCCGGGAAGTAGGGAGTCTAGTTTTCCAGCGGGAGCGGTAGGTGAAGATGAGGGAGAAGGGGGTTGTAAATGGTTGCACATGGCTCGTCTTTGGTCTCTGTCCCAGAAAGGATTGCCTAACAGCACCGAAGATCCAGCTGAGATTGGAAATCATCAATTGGTGGTGAAGCCCGGCAGCAGAAAATCACCCACTTGACAATAAAACTGGCTAACTGGGAAGAATGTCAGCTTTATACTAAATTTCACTGATTCTGCTAACTTGGGAGAACTGTGGGCCAAATTTTCCTAGCAAAGAGGGCGGTGAAGCCAACCA